>JAMQGT020003827.1:0-96310 GCA_024447675.2 Pterophyllum scalare
TGTGTTATCATGTACTTCGTTCAGTTACGTATTGCTGTGGGGAAGGTCTCTCTCTATCTGGTAACTCTGTGATTTTTCCCTGGTCTGAATTTCTAAGAAATCATTACCATAATTCTGTAACAAAGAACAGTAGCAGAAAGCCAAGAATCAAATAATCTTATGAAGACCAGATGTGATTTGGTGGGTATCCATGAACATTATTTACTAAATCTTTATGTTTCCACAACACGTCTTGTCAAATCTTCAACTCATGCCAGCAAAGTTTATTCAACTACTGACTTGCAGTTGGTCTTGTTTGTATGCGCTGGTAATTGTATCCAGATCTGATTTGGCCTTGTGCATGTTTTAAATTTTGAACGCGGTGAAGTGTTTTTTTTCATTGGTTCTGTCAGCTGCTTGCATCACCTGTCAGTTGCCGGTGCTGTATTTCAATCACACCGCCTACATCTTTGTGCGTAAAAGAGACCTCATAATAAGTCTGGGCTCTATGACATCAGTAGCAGCATTGTTTAATAATCCTCCGGGGTCCAAACACGTTATTTCCTCGTCCTGTATTAACACTCTGCCTTTCATCACCAACACTCATCTTCTAATGAAAAACAAAAAGGAAAAGAAAAAGACAAACACTGTTGCAGTGCAGGGGAAGCTCCGTTCCAAGGAAATGTGATGCTCCGTCCAGGATGCTTCACATCTATGTGTGTGTCTTGAGCTGTGCCAGAGGCCGGCATGCTGCATTCAGCAGAGATGCGGGTGCAGAAGAGGGGGGGATCGCATTTTGGGCAGGATTTTTTTTTTTTGCCCCAAGAACAGACCATGGTTTCCTGGAACAATGCAGCTGATGAGAGTCTCTCCAAGGAAAATAAGACTCTGACATCATGGGTTCTTAATGCACACAGCTGAGCCAACACTCTCTCCTGCTATAATCAAGCCTCAGTGAATTTCCACTGTTGACTGAAATTGAGAGAAAGAGAATCTCCAAATCTGATGCTTTAGACACGTTTTAAAATACATTCTTTAATCTAGCTGCTTATATTCTTGAGTTAGCACAGTGCACTTGTAGTTTTAAACTGGACTTTGGCTCGTGCTAACAATTAAATAAAACACAGGGCTACTTGTAAATTTCTCATGGTCAATGCATCACTTTCCAAGGCTGAATTTTACCCCCAAAATGTAAGGATGTTTAGGATTAAAGGCAAAAAATGCTGACAACAGTAAGGAGCAAATGTTAAATCCCAGTCATGTGAAATCCTGAGTGTCCTTTTGGAAAAGAAATGGGTGGTGGGAGGCTGATGAGGCCTTACAACTGCTTTTCTCTGTAAAACAACCAGCAGAATAAGTAGTAAAATTGGTGAGGGTAGTAAAACAGACCACAAGGTCATTCAAAAGACAATTGTGTGCTTAAGATGAGGAGTTGAAGAGTGTGGAGAGATTGTGTTTCAGACCTCAGTCCAAAATCTGTGTCCTCAGATGCACTGGATCCCGAGTGCATGCAGATCAATGGGAAGGGATTGTTCTTTCCAGAACCATCCTGGTTCTTGAGGTTATTCAAACATCTTTGTGTGTTGCACTTCTTTGACTCACCATGTAATCCAAAATTAGCCCATATAAGAGTATAAAACAAGCATTTTAAAGACTGTTTAAAGAATGTTTGTACTGCATGACTGTGTATATTCATATTCACTCTGATAACTGGCTTACTTTCTCTCCACTGTACACAATCTCTCTCTGATTTATTTGAACTCTAAATCTTGCAAGCTTGCAACCTGTAATTGTACCATTAGGGTGAGATAATTGATTCAGTATTAGTCATGGAGAGGGATGAAATAACATCCAGGATGGTCGGGATGACCGGGACCTCGCCAGCTTCCCTGCTGTTTCACATTTTGATCTCCGTTGTCTGCTGAGCGTCAGCCAGGAAGCCAATTTATCCGGGTTTTATTGTTGTCGTATATACATCAATTTTTTTTATTTTTTTTTTTAAAAAGTGCTGACAGTGAGTGGAGCTCAGCGCTGTCACTGTTAGCATCCTCCAAAGAGCTGAGATATGCAGCTCTGGCCTCGGGGATCACCACGCCCCTACTCTGTTTGCTTTGGCAGACCCCGCTGCCTCTTAGGAAGTATCACTTTGTCATTTAGCCCAACCAGACTCATATGCACGGTGCGCAAAGCCTCAGCTTGAGTTATGGCTTTATCTACAGCCAAAATGGCTTGAAAGATTTAAGAGGGACAAACTTCTACTTTGTAATTATCTGCTGTTTATGTGTCTGACTCCACAAGGTTCCTCATAAAAGCCATGTAGAGGTTACCAGTGTGATGTTGTGTGACAGGGAGAGTAATATCTTTACAGGGTTATGCTTCCCCAGAGATTTTTATAAGTAAATACGCATGCTGCATGAAAGAACACTCCAGCCATTTCTGTGATGTTGACAAGTGGTTTATTCAGCAGGAATGGTGAACAGTTTGTCAGTATTTTTTTTTTCTACAGAAGGCAATCAAGCGCCATAAATAACAGCGCTCTGATCAAACAGTTTTTTTTCTGGACAGTGAGCTTCAGGAAGTTATGTCGTCTCGTTACACATCTCATATAGTCATGAATGACTCACACGTTCTCCCACGATCCAGGCTTTATTGATCATTTCAAGCAACTGACAAATGGGAATGTTTCATTCATTGTCACACGGTTTGAAGATGGTTGCTGCAGCTTCTGGGTTTTTTTTTAAATACACAAACTGTATTTCAGGTACCAAAGACATAGCGTGAAGGGCGTACTGTCGTTGCAGTGAAGCTGAGACAGGGATAACATAATTTGATATTAAATGAACAGGTCATTGGTTTAATTCATGACACAATAATGCTGAGTGAGGCTTCACTTTAATCAAAAAGTCTTTGGTTTGTACCATTTATCTGAAGATCTGGGAGAACCAGAGCTGTTCTCCAACCAGCTTCTTTTTCATTTCAGCTGCCAAGCCGACTAATAAGAGAATCCGCTTGGAATAAACACTAAAGCATGTAGCAAATCCACACTTTTTTTCTTCTTTTTTTTAACATTTTTTTTAGAGACAAAAACACACTTTTTAATTAATCTGTGAAAGTAAGTTTTAATTGTGAGAATTGCTAACAAATGTTTTGGACAAGATAAATTAAACTCCTGGGTTACTCTTAAAGCGAGACAATGCAATCTTGTTCAGTTCAGTACTCAACGTGGGCTAATTTCAGTCTTAACTGTAGGCTAAATGTGACGCCACTTTGAGTAGTCGGTTAGCTCAGTTTAGCAATGTTACCTGGAAACAGGGAACAGCTGCCTGGGCTTTGGCGGGAGGGTTTTATTTTTTTTATTTTTAAAGCTCCTCTAAAGCTCAGAATCTCATTTATCTAATCTGTAAAAATGAAGGTGAAATAACACACTGTGGGTGTATTGGGTCACTTCCTTTGTTAATCTGTGAGCTTTAGGAGTGCTAGTGGGTGGATTACACTGAGTTCATGCATGAGTCTTGACGATAAGCTAATTGGCTAAGTGACGAATGTAGAGACAGAGCACATCTAACAAGATGACTACTTTTCATTTACACCTGTTAGCAAAAAACTGATAAAACTGTGGTTGGTCACCAACTGACTAAAGAATCAAGAACTGTGTTCCAGGCGTTTAAACAGGAGAAAAAATGGGAAAACTGGGATTCTGGCTGTATCTCTGGAAGTTTAGCTGTGCCATTTGTATTAAAGTGGGATGTGGATAGCTAGCTATTTAAGATGTTAAAAATAATCCCGATTTAATAAAAATCTGAAGTTTTAGCAACAGGTATTTTGTTACCATTTCAAGTGTAAATTGTGGCACTGATTATTTTCCCCTCCTGAGGAAGTCGTTTTCAGAATGACTCTTCAATCCATTTGTGTACAGCCCTACTTTTGCAACATGCTGTGCTCTGTCTCTATGGGCAAAGATCTTCTTATTTTACTATTGTCATAAAACTAAAGAGGCAGATTCTAGATACACCAATCAAGCATAACATTCTGATCACCTGCCCAGGGTGCATTAATCCTGCTGGAAGAGACCACAGTCATCAGGGAATACTGTTTCCATGAAAGGGTATACACGATCTGTAACAATGCTTAGCTAGGTGGTATATATCAAAGTAACGTCCCTATGGATGGCAGGACCCAAGATTTTCCAGCAGAATATTGCCCAAAGCATCACACTGTCTCCGCCAGCTTTCCTTCTTCCCATAGTGCATCCTGGTGACAGGTACCAGGTGAGCGATGGACACGCAACTGGCCATCAACGTGATGGAAAAGAAAAATGTGATTCATCAGACCAGGCCACCTTCTTCCATTGCTCTGTGATCCAGTTCTGATGCTCATGTGCCCTTTGTTGACCTTTCGGCAGGTCACAGGGGTCAGCATCGGCACCCTGACCAGTCTGTAGCTATGCAGCCCCATACACAACTGTAATGCACTATGTATTCTGACACCTTTCTGTCAGAACCAGCATTAAACTTTTCGGCAATTTGAGCTACAGTAGCTTGCCTTGCCTGTTGGATCAGGCTGCACAGGCCAGCCTTTGCGCCCCATGTGCATCAATAAGCCTTGGCCGCCATTGGCCCTGTCGCTGGTTCACCAGTGTTCCTTCCTTGGACCACTTTTAAGATACTGACCACTTCAAACCGGGAACACCCCACAAGAGCTGCAGTTTTGGGGAAGCTCTGACCCAGTCGTCTAGCCATCACAATTTGGCTCTCGCTCATATCCTTATGCTTGACTATTTTTCCTGCTTCCAACACATCAACTTTGAGGACAAACTATTCACCTGCTCCCTAATATATCCCATCAAAGGGTGCCATGAGGAGATAATCAGTGGTCACTTCAGACTTCATCAGTCAAGGTGGTCATAACCTTATGCTTGATCTACGTATGTAACTTAAATGGGTAAATTTTTGATCTTTTTTTTAATGTATACTGTCTGCTGTTTAACAAAGGTTTCATGGTCTCGTTTTAAGTAATTTTAATAGCCAGTACCTTGACTTCCATTGAGGTGTATGTTCACTGACACACAACCTCTGGACAGACAGAAGTACACCATGACTTTTTACAATCTCAATACAATTGGAAGAATCATAGTTCACAGTACTTTTGTCAAGTTATTTGGCATAAGGGATCTATATTGAGAAAATAATTTAAAAACAGTAGAAAAAATAGCATTTTGCCTTCTTGGGACCACAACATAGTATATTCATTTCCTTTTCTTTTTTTTTAAATTGTCCATGCATTCACAGATTTCACACAGATACATTTACTCGCTTACACTACTACCTTATTGAAACAGCTTACAAATAAAAACACTATTAAAATGGTGGCCACAAGGCTGTGCAAAAGGGAAGACCTCCAATGTAAGCCCTGCCATCAGTCTGTCTTAGCCATCTCTTGCAAGTAACAAACTACAAAATAGCACCATTATACAGTGGATAGGATTCTTAATACAGTTTTGTTATATGAAACCATCATGTACAATGAATGATAGTAATGCATAGGTTAACATAATGGGAATACTGTTTGAGTATACACAGGCAGAGGAGGCAGAGCCAGAGATGAGTTGTCTTGGGCAATTTTTTTTTTTTTTTTAATCTTTTTATCTTTTTTTTTTTTTTTTTTTTTGGAGGCTCAAACAAACAGCCGTTTCCATTAGTTCTCATGCAAGGACTTCTCGAGAACTGGCTTTTCAGGAAACCTGGTGTATGTGTGCATGACCTTTACTTGTAGTTGTATAACTCTAATTTACCTTGTGCGTGCTTTGCATGTGTATTTGTGTTCTGATATGCGTGTATCACATATCCAGGAAGACTTGTCCTTGTGGTTTTGCCAATGTTCACCAAACCATTTAATATTTGCGTGTCTTCGGTGCACTCTGTAACGGTTGCAGTGGAGTTTTGTTCTACTTTTCCCATCAGATAAAGTTGCAAAGTTCTCAGCTTTTCTAAGCTAATAAAATATGCAGATCAAGTTCAATCTATTATTAAATGTCCACATATATATGACTTTCTTACAGCATTGCTGTCTTTAAACTTTGGTAATGACAGATTTAGGATCATTTTCTATTTCTTTTTAGAACACTCGCTTCGACTAAACTTTCCTGGCTTGTGTTTAACCTTGAACACAGGGTTCCACTTGAACTGAAATGTTGACTGGCCTGTTGACAAAAATCAAATTTGGCTGGGGTGTTGACATGTGAAAAGGATGCAGACGACAAACATTTCGCCTGATTGTCATTATTTGACTTGTTCCGCCTGTGTTCGCCAAATGCACTTTGACTCCACAGCATGACACATTTCTGAAGACCGAACGACACCACGGCTGAAAATCTTTAGTTCACTTTAGCGTCTGGTTCGTTTTTTCTCTGTTTTGGAAAACATGAAAAATCCTAATCTTGTTTTTGTAGTACCTTCTGCACTACCCACTTTAAAAAAAAAAATCCCCTCTAATAGTGCTTGATCTCTTAATATAATATTTGTATTGTAGACTCAGTCCTCAGGTTTTGAACACTTCCTGGAGCTCAGGAGGGATTTGGACTGATCTCAAACCTTCCAGCAACTCCACTTAGTAAGGTTTAGACTTGGGTTCAAGGTAAAAATGCCTAGAACAATGTTTAGACTCTGATGATGAACCACCTGGTCTTTGGCCTTAATTCTTTTTTTTTTTTTTTTTTAAACATATTAAAAATATCCACAGTAATGCATGGTGCATAAAAACAAACTCTGAAGGTAAAATATCAGCTTTGAACTGGGGTACTAACTGTTAAATGTGACTGGTGACAAAGTATCCTGTCTTACCAAAGGAGTGAACGAATCCACTCTCTCAGAGTAAAAGGATTTACCTCTGCAAAGTTCAAGGGACAGGACGGACCACTTATACTCAGTCACAGCCACGCTGCTCTCTGACTGACTGTAGCCCAGATATGTTGCCACCTTTCCTGGAGCCAAGGGATGCTGCAGCTCACACATGGAGGTATAATAAGCTCTTGTTCGTGTCTCAGCAGCTAAACTAGTCTGTTACATTGCATTAACAAAGAATTCCTCCTAATATGGAATGGTGCAGTGTATAAAATAATCATAACTCTCATCAAACCCTTAAACATCACTTAGCTCTCTGGTTTCAATCATTTTGAAGAGCTCTTCAGGTCATTATTAGCATCCTCTTTCTTTTGTTTTACAGTGAACCATTCCACAGGGGTACCAGGTAAGGCCACTCCCTTCTCTCCTCCCAAGTTGCTGGGCATTTGTCCATTCGTGCCTTCCCTACATTCTGTAATTTCTGGCCCCCGAACTTCCTCGACTTGAGTTTTTCTGGTGCACTTCCTGCAACAAAAGAGAAACACATTTTTAGCTGTACAGCAGTGATACAGAAGACAGTGGACTGCCAGGTCTTCTGTACTTATTTGGTCAAAATTTATCTGTTTTCTTAACTTATCCAACTCAGGGGTCAAAAGGGGGCTGTCCAAACTGACATCAGGCAGAAAGCAGGGTACAGTCTGGATGGTTCCCCATCCATCTCAATTGGGTGTTAGCTTAGTTGATAACAAGGAGAAATCAGGAGAAGAGTCCTTGGACTGGGCCCTGGACTCTTCCTACGGCCATTGAACCAGTAATCATCCAGCATTAAAACCAGCTGACCATTGTTGAATTGCTGTTCACTTTAAACCCTTCTTTACCCTTCAAAGTTTAAATAAGAGGACAGTGGTGTGCCTGGGCCATGCAAGACCTAAGATCCCACAGTAAATTCCTCTGGGTTTTGATTTATCTTTTTACTGACATGTGCCTTAGGCAACCTTAGTCTGTGTTTCAAGACCATTTGGGTGGGCACTGCACCTTTTATGCAGCCTGATCTTGTTCATGGTGGCACAACATACAGTCATGAAAATTCATGTGCACCCCTGACACAATAGCTTGTAGAACCACCTTTAGCAGCAATAACTTTAAGCAGTTGTTTTCTGTATAACTTTATCAATCCCATATTGTTGTGGAGGAATACTGAACCACTCTTCTTTGTAGCAGCACTTCAGTTCATTGAGGTTTGTGGGCATCCATTTATGCACAGCTCTCTCAAGGTCCCGCCACAGCATTTCAGTCAGGTTGAGGTCTGGCCTTTAACTGGCCCATGGTAACACCTCGACTCTTTTTTCTATTGTAGATTTGCTAGTGTTTTTGATTTCTGTGATAGTATATAAAAAATTAACCTGACGACGGAAAGTGAGTTTTATTAACATGAGCTACAAGGCTATTGTAGGCTGGACTTCTTACTGCATATCTTCTTTCAATGCAGGCTTTCAAATGGTCTGATTTTGAAAATGATGTCAGATTGGGCAGGCAGGTGTGCATTGTTTAAACTAAGGATCTGTTCTTATTACCTTGCACACTGATAGGTGGAGGGAGGTTATGTTTTTGGTTGTGTTTGTCTGTCTGTTAGCAGGATAACTGGTAAATTTATGAAAGGATTTAGGTGAAAATTTCTGGAATTGCCGAGGTGCTACAAGGAACAACTGATTACATTTTGATGCTGATCTGGATCACGATCTGGATCCAGGAATTTTTTAAAGGATGCTTTACCATTGTGAGATGGGGACAATATTCACAAATTTCCGCTATCAAAAGATTTTGAATTAAAATTGATGAAACTTTGTGGAAATATCCCTTAGGGGCCCAAGAACATATGATTTCATTTTCAAGGTCAAAGGTCAAGGTTACCCAAAGTTTAAAACATTTTTTTAAGAAATCATTGCTGAAATGTTAAAAATCATGTTTTTTTTCATCTATCTATTTGGTTTCTATTTGGTTCTTGGACTTTTAATGTAATCAAACAAATGCAACTCAGTGAAGTTCTGTTCAACCTCCTTCCCTCTACAATGATTACCTTTCTGCTCTGCCTTTGAGTGTGGCCCTTCTGATCAGGTGTAGGCACTCTGACTTCAAACACATGTCATCAAAAAGCATGCTGGACAAGCTTTGAGTACAATCTGAACTTTCAAACAGGTCTAACATTGCTCCAAATTCCTGCAACACCACCAACTACCAGTGATTATAAATGGCTGCAAACGCAAAATCACTGAACGTGCCTGTGTCAGCTGATTATTGTAAGCTATCTGAACTTTAGGACATTCTGTACAGTAGCAGAGTGGAGACTGTGCCTGGGGAGTGCCACTGCAGGTCTACCACAAAAACCACTTAGTTTCTTCTTCTGTTAA
Source organism: Pterophyllum scalare (assembly GCA_024447675.2). Taxonomy (NCBI): domain Eukaryota; kingdom Metazoa; phylum Chordata; class Actinopteri; order Cichliformes; family Cichlidae; genus Pterophyllum; species Pterophyllum scalare. Next base: position 9,227 of record JAMQGT020003827.1, read on the forward strand.
TGGTGTTCTTTTTTTGAGGAAAGGCTAACAAGCACATGGTTGAATCTTAAAAGGTTCACACTATGAGTCTGAATCCACATTTAGAAATTACACTTTCTTTATTTGCCCCTGAGTTTTCAGAACTAGAATTTATATGAATGTTCAGTAAAGCTTTAAATGACAAAAGGATAGTAAAATGAGATCCATTTGTATGCATACCTTGAAGGACGAATGACTATGTCCAGGTGAAGGTCTCTGTGGAAGAAAAGTGAAGCCACGTAAGTTTGATAGATTTGCTTCTCATGTTATATGACACTGCTAATAAACCTATGATACCTTAATTAACATTCTCAGGATAGTATGCATGCATGCATGCTCTGATGTAAAGTACCAAAAAAAATCATTTTTAGGAATATCTGTTTGATGCTTTGCTCACCTTCTTGTTTTTTGTCTTGTCTGGCTGATGCGCTGTCCTTCGCTCTGCGCCCTTGTCCGCTCTACTACTAACCTTGGGCACTCTCGGCATGTCTGTGTGCCGCTGTGAACGCACAGAGCGAGAAATCTTGGGAGTCTTGGCAGGTGCACAGTACATCTCAAGGCGCTGCAGCTCACAGCTTTGGAAGCAGCACTCGTCCACAATGCCACGTGTCCGCCTTGCACTGGGGCCATAGCCTGGTTTATCTGTTTGAGGAGAACGGCAGGAGGATTTAGACAACTGGAGAGACAACGCAAGTTAGCTGGCCATTTCATATGGATATTTTCTAATCAGAACTAAGCATGAAAGGGCTCCCAAGTTTTGGCTTTTTCTGCAGCGTGGAGGAGTGTGTATGTCAACTGAAATAAAAGGGATAATCTACAGGGTTTACCCTGCAAGTATAAGAATTAATTGCAGCATATAAGCTGAATGAATGGGGGGGGGGAATATTTTTGGAGTTCTCTGCTGTTAGTTGATAGTCTCTACTTTGGTATTCTGCTATTTTCAGTCCATTTATAGGAAGATTTTCAGAGTCAGTCACTCCTCAAAGCTTTTTATTAACCTGCACGAGTTCATGAAATCCCATGTAACGACTTTTACTGCCACGTGGGAAATAAATTCCCTCCTGAAATCTCTACATACAGAGGGGTTTTGGTGTTGGTTGTGTTTTCTTCTAAATGGACTTATCTTCTCTTACATAAGGTGGAAGTTTTATGTCTATCCAGCCAGCTTGTTTTCTATGGTAGTCACCCAACATTACCAGAAACATTTTAAAGAGAGATGTGGTGCTCAAGGAATCCTGGGGAACATCTTCTGAGGTTACGTTTTGGGAAAGCACATAAGCTAACATTATTGTGATTCTGTGGGATTAATAAATTATTTACTTAATTTAACTGTTATGTTGTGCACTTTACTAACTGTTGGCAACTTTCTTCAGATGGGTTCTGACAAGGCCCCAAAAACATGGTTTTTCTGGTTTTCGTGACCTTCCTTACTGTTCTTAATGGCACCTAGTCTTAGTCAGTAGGTGAATAAACCAGAGTTGCCAACTTAGCGACTCAGACCCACATAGCTACTTTTCTTCCAAAAAGTGACTAGCGACAAATTTAGCACCTTTTTCCGGTGACGTCGGCGACTTCTGAAACCTAAAATCCTCTGCTGTGTTTTGTGTACATAAAGTCTTCATATTGCATCCCTTTGTACGCTTTGGCATCGCCCAGACCTAGCTTCAACCTCACCCTCAAACCCCTGGACCTTACTTAAACACCGAGCCCACCCACCCGCTCCCTCCGCCCCTTGCTGCAACACCGAGGGGGACCCAGCCTCAACCGCCAACCTCGCTTCCGCCTTTATCAACCTTTGAGACAGCTGGTAAATTGACAGCTTCGCTTTTACACTCAGCTCCGTCTTCACCACAACAGACCAGTGCAGTGTCCGCATCACTGCAGATGCAGCCCCAATCCATCTTTCGATTTCCTGCTCGCTTCTCCTATCACTTATGAACAAGACCCTGAGATACTTGAACTCCTCCACCTGGGGCAGGAACTCGTCCCTGAGCTGGAGAGGGCACTCCACCCTTTTCCGGCTGAGGACCATGGCCTCAGACTTAGAGGTGCTGATTCTCATGCCAGCTGCTTCACACTTGGCTGCGAACAGTTCCACTGCGAGCTGGAAGTCACCACCTGATGAAGCCAACAGGGCCGCATCATTCGCAAAGAGCAGAGACGAGATTCTGAGGCCACCAAGGAAGAAGCCTTCTGCCTCCTGGCTACACCTAGAAATTCTGTCCGTAAAAATTATGAACAGAATTGGTGACAAAGGGCAGCCCTGGCGTAGTCCAGCACCCTCAGGAAATTAGTCCGACTTATTGCCAGCAGACCAAGCTCTCACTGCGGTTGTACAGGGACTGAATGGCCCACAACAACGGGCCAGACACCCCATACTCCCACGGGACCTCCCACAGGATACCCTGAGGGATGCGGTCGAATGCCTTTTCCAAGTCCACAAAGCACATGTAAACTGGTTGGGCAAACACCCACACGCACTCAAATATCCTCGAGAGGATAAAGAGTTGGTCCAGTGTTCCATGACCAGGACGAAAACCGCATTGTTCCTCTTGGATCCGAGGTTCAACCAATGGGTGGACCCTCCTTTCCAGCACCCTGGCAAAGACTTTACCGGGGAGGCTGAGGAGTGTGATCCCCCGAAAGTTGGAGCACACCCTCCAGTCTGCCTCCTTAAAGATGGGGACCACCACCCCGGTTTGCCAATCCATTGGCACCACCCCAAATCTACATGCGATATTGCAGAGGCGTGTCAACCAAGACAGCCCTACAACATCCAGAGCCTTCAGGAACTCAGGGTGAATCACGTCCACCCCAGGGGCCCTGCCACCAAGGAGTTGTTTAACCACCTCAGTGACCTCACCCCTGGTGATGGGCGAGTCATCCTCCTTGTCCCCAGGTTCTGCTTCCACTACAGAAGGTGTAGTGTAGCCCAGCTCCCGCCGAATGCCACAGGAAAAAGGGGCGTACGCAGTAATACATTGAATACCACAATCGATTATACAAAACATACCTGACAAAACAGTAATCAAACATCACGATCCGGTTGGCGATCAATCACTCTAAGCCCCTACACAAACCAAACACACAAAGACATTATTGTCTATTGCAGTTGGTTTGCGATTACTAAACTTCCCAAACTTTCACTCACTGCTCCCACTGAATGCCACAGGAAAAAGGGGGAGGGTGAGCGTGAAACTGCTCCGTATAAAGAAGTTGTCCCAGAAAACCAAACATAAGGGTAAAGAAAACCATAACAAAAAGGTTCCACACACCAACTGGAGTTATACAACCACATCAGGGAAACTAAATAAACAAATAATTTTTGTGAAATTCCATATAAATAAACATGAAGATAAAAGTTAGAGGCAACTGTAAACACTATTAACAAAGAATTGACATTGTTACACTTCCACTGCCCGACTATAGCCTCAGTTAAAGTCAGCAGCACTCCACCCGCACTATAAACCATGTGAGTGGAGCACCACGTTCCCCTCCTGAGTCGCCTGCTAAAGTCATTGTTAAAAATTTTGATGTTAGCTAAGAAGGAAAGTAAAAATAATCTTGTAATGATTTCCATGCTTTCCATATATAAATATACAGAGACCCAAAAGATTTAGCCAGAAATAAATTTTTTTAATAAACTAATGAAACTACTGCAAGCTACTGCATGCATATAATTCCATTTATTCTAAAAATATACTTATATGTCAGAACATTTTTAATCAGTTAACAAATCTATGCTTAGCTAAATTTGCTACCTTCTCACAGCTGAAAATATGCTAACGGTACATGTACTTTTGACCAACGAAATCAATTTTGGCTACATTAGTTTAGCTGTTTCTAGAATAAAGGGATCATTGATTTGAAATTTGCTGTATAATTTAAGTGGTAAATTTGCCCTCATGCTTCCGACCTGTACAGATTTAGCTGAATCAGCCAAACTCATTTTCAAAAATATTGATGTTAGCTTGTAAGCAAAACAGGAACAATGTTTTTTTTCATGATTTCCATGCTTTCTACGTATAATTTCATATATTTTAAATATTTACACATATAAAATGCCTGCCAGAAACAACACTTTTAATAAGCTACATGTGTACAGCTGACAAAACACTATCATTCTGGCCAACAAAATCAGTGACCACGACTACAAAGAAAGTCTGCCTTTGTGTACTTTTTCCCAAAATAAAGGACACATTGATATGAAATTTTCTACATATTAAGTGGCAAATTGGCCCTCACACTGTAAACTGCATATGAACTGTGCAGGTTTAGCACACAGTCAGTTTTGAGTCTACAAATCAGATTATTTCCCCTCTCCTATGCTTCATATTTCTTAGCAGAATTAATCAAAGAAGTTGTGGCAATGGCCAGATGCCATGCTCATAATAAAGCTGTGATAACAGCCAGCTCACAAGTCTGATTTTTTTTTTTCCTGAATGTGTATATGTGAACAGCTTTAAAGACATTGATTTCTTCCATGTAAAATTTACAACATATCATATTGCGTACTGTGGACCCATTTTGGCAGCTGCATCAATGTAAAAAAAAAAAAATTTTGGAGGGGGGGCACAGTCACCCAAATGGTGAGAATATCCCGCTCAGCCATTTTGGCCCAAGTATCTTTTACGCAGTCCAGCGAGGCCAAGCCACAAGTCCCCTGGGCCCGATCCACCTGCAGAAACATCCAGGCAGGCTTTTAGGACCACACCACCATTGGCTATGTCCCACTGTTCATTCACATTTTCATTTGGCAGAAGCACCCTGGAGGCTCGTTCAAATAACACAGATTTTGAGGATGGAGACATGATGCATGCTCACTGCATGAAGTAAAGAAGCAAAGTCATGGCTAGCAAAAATGTTTTGAATATTTAGGTTTTGGGTTTTTTTTTTTTTTTTTATTCCAAATAAATACATCTAAAGGCGTGACAGATTTTTGACTCAATGAGCAGATTTAGTTGCAATGATGCCAGTACTCACTTCCTCTTTTAACTCCCTTACCCCCCAGAACCCACCCTCTTTGGTGGCTTTTAGTAAAACCCAGACTCCCCATTTACAATTCCCTACTTACCTTGAACAATATAGCCCTGATGGGTTTTTCCCTGTTACCAAATGAAATAATAATAATTTAATATGGCATTTACAAGGAGGAAATGCCTTTCCCTCTCAGAGTTAATAGCTCTTGGCTCAGAAGCCTGCCAGTGCTGACAAAGTGCATTAACTTCTGCTCTCTGTCTGCCTTGTCCTGACAACATTATTTTGAACAGAGAGCAGCTTTCATTCAGAAACAGAAGCATCTTTCTCCTCAGACCCCCAGGCACAGAGCCGTGTGGACGCTAACAGAGGTGTGAATGAAGGGGAGGAGATGGGAGGCGAGAGGAAGGCTTTTGTGTTGCTCATCAGGTAGTAGGATGCTAAAAAAAAAACAAAAAAAAAAAACCTTGTGCACCTGCATTATTTAGGAAACTGAAGAACTGGATTTAACCAGATCTCAGAGTTCTAAAATAGATGTGTGCAATCTAGACAAATGAAACACCTAAACAGCTAAAAACGCATCTTAATTTGGAAATTCAAATCTGTATTTTCATACAGTTCAAAAGAATTTTTCTCTGTGCTTGTCCCATAGAGCTGCATTGGGACAAGCCTCGGCTGTTATATTAATGCCTGATGTGAAGACATTTAGAAAAATATGACACTGAGCTCTGGCTGGCTATTATATAATCACTTCTGAAAGCCAAAAGAGGGGCTGTGCTTCGATGTCCTTTTCCAGTCCCCCCATCCCAACCAATAAAGTCTTACAAATTAACATCCGCTATTATTCTGAAAATAGTTTGCCACCCTGCTGCACAAACAGCTGGAAGGGACAGGGTAATCAGCTGGTGCCGGTTGTAACATGTAGGATAATCAGCTCAGGCAGGTTGGGAAAAACATGCATATAATAGTCAGGTCTAAAAGCTTTGGATAACTGCTGTAATCCCCCATAAACAAAGAGTTGTTTTCTGTGACTGTTAAATATGGGTAAACAAACACGGGTAAGCCCCAATCCCCCCCACCCACCCACCCACCCCTACCAGCATTTCCTGCCTTATGACTTTTTGGTACTCGAAATGAAGAGGTTGAAAAATGGCACATTATGTAAGGGGTTTTGCCATTTTAGCAAAAGTCAGTCTGAAAACTTAACCAAAAATGCTTCTTTTGCATATCAAATACTCACTGCTTATAGGAATAACCTTTAATGGCTTGCTTCTTTGCAGATGATGCAAACCTGTATAGCTTTCGCTATTCTAGTTTCTAATTGTAAAGTGGTGGATTACTGAGAAGTTGCTGAACACAGAGATTAATGGATAACAGCCGCCCTACTCAGTGGATATGTCATGAAAATGAAAGGGGTGGGGGGGGTGGGAGGGGCCTGATACATTGAGCAAGTGGGAGCCAAGACCACTGCGCATTGTGCATTGTGCAACTTTGAAAAGCTGATTTGTTTTGACAAGCTGCTATGAATCTTTAGATATGTTCTGAGGTGTTTTCTTTTCGCCATAACTGTGTTATATCAGTTTTACCAGTTATGAATCAAAAACGACTACATCCTTTGTCCTCTACAAATTAGCGGCTTACAAAGTTTCAGAACTATCTTTCGAGTGTTTTATAAAACTCCTGCTTTTGTGTGTTCGCACGTATAAATTGTATCGCTGGCCATGACCTTGGAGACCCCTGTACATGCATCAGTGCACAATCCAAAATCTTAGACCATGTGGACTACCTGCACTGCATTCACACCAATTAAAAGTCAACTGAAGGCTTGCTTCTTGCACCATTTGTACTTTGACATTGCACAACCTTGAGCTTGTTCTTGTTTTGCATCTGCATGCACCATTTTCTCTTTTTGACTTTATCCTGTTGTCCAGCCAAACACAGCAAACTAAGCAGCTCTTCTTCCTCTGTCAGGAGGCCCACATGATAGCGTCTAGTGAGCATGTGTGGAATGCGTCCACATAGACTTAACCCTGGTTAAATATATAGAGAAGTGCTGTTTTAACTCTACAGCTGGCTGCAGAAAAAAACACAAATTGACCTTTGAGGTGGAGTACTTCTCCACCTTGGATGTCACTCTGTCAGCATCCTTCTTAACCGAAGGCTGTGCCATCATTTCGACCATCCCCAATCTATGACTTGTTAGTTTTTCACTAAGTTTTTCATCTGATGTCACTGCATGGCTCTGTGAAACATCTTTAATTTGGTATATGACAGGTTCGGCATGCATAGCGTTCATTCCTCTAAGGAGTAGCGCTGGAGAGAGATGGCTAGTTTCCCCCATTCCAGAGTGGCACAGAAAGCATCTGAGTTTTACAGCTTGGTCATGGTCAATAAAAGCCAGTGGATTCTTGGAGCATGTGCACTACTCCTCCTGCAAAGTGTCAGGGAGTTTACGGCTGGGCAGGGACTATAAGAGCTGCTTTAAGTACTAGAAAATATCTTTTTATCATTGGTACCACAAGACGTTTATGGCTTGTGAGAGAATTTGAACCCAATCCAAATGCATTATGAATCTTATAAGATAAAGTAGGGTTTATTCAGGCCATATTTTCTTGGCGACATTTTACAACAACTTTCAGAAATGCCAAATGTATAGTAATTAAGTATATTATAGTGAAAAGGTGAAGTTTTGTTTAGTCCCAGAGTGTCTTCTAATCCCTCGAGTCTCAACTTCACGTCACGTACAGCTCAAAATCTCGAGGATGCATGCCTGTCCTTTTCATGAGATACCTCTTTGTTCCACTGGGCAGTATTTCACAGTGGGGGTTAGAGATTTTTAGTTTCAGGTCCTCATGGGAAAACGACACCTTGTCGCAGTGATGGAGAAGACACAGGAGGGCTTTCTTCGGGCTTCAGCTCCCTTCCGCTGTGCGCTCAGGTCCAGTGTAAAACTATGGCAGGAGGGGAGGGTGGAGGGTGCTCTGATCATCCTGTAATCCACATAATCCCCTGCTGCTGAGGGACGAGGCCTCGCCATGCGCGTGTTTGAATGTGTGCGTGTGCGCATGTGATGTGCTGTTTACAATTTTACCTCTTTCTATAGCTCTATTGGCTATGAATAAAACTGACGAGGATAGAGAATGAAGAGGAAGTCCTATCATATCCTCCACTCTCCTTTCCACCTTCAACTCAACTGAGCACATTACATTTTATATTTGGGTACTTTGGGCACTTTTCTTTTGGGTAGTTGTGTACCAACAATGGGCTCTTGGTCAAAAAAGATGGATTACTTCATCTTCTTTGCAGATGTTATGTAGAAATCTTACACAGTAAGATTAAATATCCATGCTCACTCTAAAACAACTGAATATTTCAGCATGAACTAAAAGTGACTTAGAGCACGGAACTACTTAGCGCTCACACTTCAGCCAAAAAAAGTCCCATAACAGATCTGATTCATGGAATGAACATCCCAGTGAAATCACCCCACAGTCCTGCCCGCTAAAGCATTACAAAGACAACTGAGGATTTCTAGGTCAGGCTAATAATTGGAAAAACTGACTACAGTTGTGGATTTTTTTTTTTTTTCTGTTTCATCGACCGCATTACCTTTTTAAATTACCTTTTTAAAAACATGAATTTCCACCAACTAATGTTTTCTGTCAGGGTAGGAAATCTGCAGTTTTGAAATACAAGTGTGCTTCACTTCACTGGTGGCATGCTTATGGTGGATTGGCACAAGCACCGTGAGCACATAAAGCCCGCTGTTGTTGCAACACTGTCTCTGCACACATTATCAATCAGAGGGCTGCCAAGTTCAACACGGCCAGACTGGAGGGGAAGAGTTCAGGGAAAGGATCACGCTTCCTTTGGCCAAGCTGTTACTCTGCTGGGTCCTATGGACGACAGAGCCCAAATGGATTCTCCAGATACTTTACTGACTCGAAGCGAAGTGAAAGGAATGACAGTGAGAATATGAGAGTGCGAGAGAAACCAAGGAAGACAGCGAGAAGCATATTTTCCAATGCACAGCACCCTGCTGCTCAAACCTCATCATCCTTTTCAGAGAAAGGATGGAGTGTTCATGAAATACATCTCTTTGTTTTTTAATAGGAAAAAGTAGCATTGATAGATGGATGCTGTGTAGTTCACTGACAGCTCAGTGTAAGGTAATGTAAGGAAAGACAATACGATCCCCCCTGCCCCCAACACCACAAAAAGGTCTGTTCCTGTTTAAGAAGTATATTCTGCACGAGGATTCATGAGTTAACACTGGCTTCTGTTCAACATTTTCCCATGGACAGCAGTAGAAGACAGGCTCTGAGAAACATTTATTAAACTGCAGTTAAAATCCACAATCAGTAGCCAACCCTTTGTCACATTCCCACATCGTCCGGGCTCTGAACACCTTCATACCTCGTCAAAATCTTAAACATGTCAACAACTTTTAAGCTACAGCTGCAGACATGTCTTGGGAACATTTTAAAAACTAAGAAATGAAATGTTAAGAGAAACTCTTTGAGAAAAATGACTACAGAAAAAAAAAAGAAGAAGCCTGAGTCCAAATCCTGTTCACGCCGAATCCAAAATAACAACTAAATTCAAGGCCCGCACTTTCTAAAATGTAATGTTTGATCGTGTAGTTCATTTATTTTTGTTTCTGTTTCTCAGCTTAAACCATTTAAGCAAGAAGAAGGTGCTGCGGCCGAGGGAATCCAAAGACCAAAAAGCCTTAAGAGGCAGAATGCTGGCAATCGGACCAGCTGTCAAGACCACTTCACAGCACGCGGGTATTGCCAGGAGCATCTGGACGAACACGGCTCGCAGCTTTGCAGTAGCTTGGTGGCTCTCCAAAAGACTTTCTGGCAAATGCCATACAGAGGCCCTGACGCAGAGAATGATGCGGACTGGTCCTGGAAAAGCTGCATGGAGCAGGATTTGGGGAGAGGAGCAGCAAGGTGCATGTTAACGCTGCTGTCTGCAAAGAAATCTGATTACATTTAAAGAAACGTTTGGATTGTTTTATTTCAAAGTCTTGAAATTATTTATTTTGCGCAATCTCTTAGCTTAACTGCCAGCAACAAGGTTGGGGTTATGCAACTCAGACACTTTAAGGTTAGGGAAGGGATAAGATTTAACATTAATGTGTGACTGGTATCACACTTATTCAATTTCCAAACTCTTTCAATCCTCTTTAGCTAAACATTTGACATTTCTGTGGCGCATGTAATGCTCAAGTAGTGCTAGTCCAAACTGCAATCATCCAAAACGAACCCTGCTCTTCACTATTATAAAGTTGACCATAAACAAGATGGTAGAATGCAGAAAATGGATTTGCGAGGTCTTTTGGTCCAGCCATAGCCAGCATGAAAGATGGATGTAGCTTCTGGGTTTAAAAAGGGAAGCCAACCCAAAAATTCTTTAAACCGCATTCCTTTTCAGGCCACTACGGGGCAATATCTGTGGTTGCAAAAAGACTTCAGGTCCTATAGAAATCTATGGGAAAATTACCCTCAGACTTGAGATCTGTAAACACTTTCCTCATAGGTTCATGGGCTCAGTCACTCATTTCAGGTCATACTGGATAAATAATTAAGCCCTTTTTGTAAATTGTGGTCATTCCGTATTTCAGAAAGGAGGATTATTCAGGGTATCCTCATTGGCTAATGACAAATTGTTAGCCAGTAAGCAGATGGTTTCTCTGTCACAGGGCAACATCAAAAATACAAGCCCATGTTTTATATTGTACTGTTTTATATTATACAGCCCAGCATTAGGATGTGACGGCTGTAGAGCCTTGTGTCGGTATCGGTTGTTGGGCCAGCTTTGTGCTTCCTCCGTTTCAGGTTGTAATTAACAGCTTCTCCCATCTATTAAAGAAAAAGACTTCACCTGCTTGGGAGCCTAATTAAATGCTTTAAGACACATGTGGCTTATAGGTTAGCACCTATTTTTCTTTTGTTCACCTCTCCTCAAATTATGCTTAATAAATTAACTTAGTTGATGTTACTGTGTGGCTCTCTCATCTTTGTTATGTCCTAAATAAACCAGACATAACACCAAGGAATTACATCTATATTTAACAATTCTGCACCATGCACTTTATATGCAGTGCCAGAAATGTTGCAAGACAGGCGTAGCCAGTCCCATCACAAACAAAGCCCAGCTCACAAACAAAGTCAATCCCCAGTGGCCGTCGACAACAGCTGATGGCTGAGCATATAAATTTCCACAAATCCGGTTGGCAAAATTTTATATTTAAGTAGCTTAAGCATCAGTTATATTCTGTTGCAGATACAAATAGCCGGAGACACCACAGCCAAGTAGTTGTTCTTGTAGTCTTTGAAGTCCGCTTGTAGTCCACCTGAAGGGTGCATGTGAGTTGGTGCACTGTAATGTAAAATCTCTGTGGTCTGAATAAATTTGCATACAGACGCCTCCTCGGAGCCTCGCGCTCACAATCACTCATCCCGAACAGACAATAGCGTAATCAATAACCTATCTATCAGCCATTTCCTGTACATCTGCAAGCCACTTTGCAACCCAGTTCCACATCAGCTCCTCCTCCTTTCATGCTGTTTCAGCTTTAACAATGTTATATCTGCTGTCACTGCTTTGTTCTGTGCTGGGGTCCTGCTGCCTCCAGCTTTCCATCTATGCATGTGGAAGGGCATGAAGGTCCCAGAACACAGCCATGCCACAGCATATAAACAACTGCAGATGGAAATAACTCTTCTTTTGACTATAGTGGTCCAGACTCACATGCAACACATGCGACCAAGAGGTCACTTATTGCTTCACCTGCTCTAAACAATAAGAGCAGTTTTAAACACAGAAAAGTAGAAATATATTGACGGAAGTTAGATTTATTATGAGGGATTTATCATGGAAATTCTCCAAGAAAGAAAGTGAACATTGAGGATGAAGTGCAAAGCTTCTGAAGGATTTATGACTGCATGGGACTGAAATATTCAAGCTGTTACATAATGATGTGCTTTTCCCTTGTATACGATGACTCAGATCTCATGTTATGTTCTTACTAACTGCAACACTAACTATAACCTGGTGCGTTGCCATCATTTTTCCCCCCCCAAAATACCGCAGCTTGGTCGCTATCAAACATAAGACTGTGATGGCCCATTCTGAAATCTAAAAGTCTTCTGTGGTCCAAACCAAAGCTGTAATTGCAACTCTGGTTGTCACATGAGCCGAAGATGAAGTATTTCCTAGTTCAGATTTTTATTGCTTGTTGAGTTGTTGAGCCCTGCAGTACCTTAAAAGCCCACCAGGAGGACATGGCCCACACTTTGGGAATCACGGCACCATAAATACTTAGTTTAAGTTCGTAAAAAGATCACGGTGCAGATTAAAATACAGCTGTTACCACTTGTTTCAAGGCTGGACTGTACATAGAAGATACTTGTAGCTTCTAGCCAGTACTGAAATCCCTTAAACCTGCATTTTTTCCCCCTAATGGCCAGCAGTGGGCGACACCCCTGGTTGCAAAAAAAAGTCAGATTGTTTAGGAGTGTATGAGAAAATGAACTTCGGCTCCCTTGATCTGTGACCACAGTAAACACTTTGCCGATGATCAGGTCTTAGTGAATGCAACATCAACTTCCCCCTCTTCTGGCCCCTAACTGGCCTTCAGTGTTGAAAAGGTATATTTGTATATTTTCAAACCATTCCAGGTTCAAGTTAAGGTGAAAGAAATCAATTACTGGAAAAGAGAAGAACTGTAAATGCATTATAGATGTTGCTGATCTCCAAGAGAAATCTTATATCTTCTTCTGTTTTTTGAACTGGCAGCTGACAAAGTCTACCACATGTGGAAAATCTTTCATAACTTTGGGACCGAACCAAACCATTTAAAATGGATTGTTATGATAAAACTGCACAGGAGTCGGAGGAACAATCAATAATTTTAGGAATAAAAAAAATACTGTTGGTGGAGATGTGATGCTCGTTGAGAACATTTACTGAAATTGGCTTAATTGATGGATGCCAGCCAGAGAAAAGTGAATAATGAGCTTCTAAGCTTGAGCTCTGCGAGAGCCAGCTATAGTGCTAATGTACAGTCACGCTGCTCGTCTCTGACAGACAGATCAGGATACATGTCCTGAGAAACTCTGGCTGCCGGTGGAACATTGCACCTAACCTTCATAGCTCCATATATCCTGTGCTGCTCTGAGCTAGGTTATACCCTTAATGGAAAAATTGGAGATTTAAATCCTGGTTTCTTGGTCGAGGGTTTTCTTTGGGTGGCTCTCCCTTCTCTGGTGGAAAAAAGAGAGAAAAAAAAAGAAACTTCACTGCAACATTTACTTTCTACCCCTCCTTTTTTCTCGGAGATAGCCAAATTCCACTTAAAGCCCTTTCCCTGTGGGCACAACTGCGATTTGCCACCAATAAGAGCTACTTATCATTATTCCGCATTTCGTCTAACTTTTGTCATTCAGGATTTGAGCTCAACGATGAGAACAGCAATTAAAACAAATGTGCAGGGATGATGGTGAACTTAAAGATAAGATGTAAAAGCGAAGGAGGAATGAATGAAGGAAGAAACATTAATGCAGGGAAAGCCAAGACGAGATGTCAAACTGGCTGCTCTTTTATTTATGAGCTCGCAGGAGGTGGAGAGCCCTGGGACATATACAGCCAACCTTTATGAATAAATAAAAAGGTGCACTTACTGAAATAAAAGCCTCTCTCTCCACAGACAAACTGCAGCGTGTCGACCAGCTCCGCCCCGCACAGGGTCTCAGGGCCCGCCCCTGTTGCCGTCGGAGTCAGGGTGAGGACGCACAGCAGTAGTGAGAGGGTGTGGCTACAGGAGATACAGCACATCGCACTCTGCGCACAGGGACAGAGGAAGAACATTTTCACTGCAAGAGACAGACATCATCAGAGAAAGAGTTTCTACAAGCCACCAACTCAAAGTTTAATGCACCCCTGGCCATTTAGCGCATCTGCTTTGACAGTTAGTTGCTCAGTGTCAGTTGCGCATAGGCACATCAGTAGTGGCAATATTACACATGCGTTGTCAAACACAGGGTTTAAAAAGCAGCCAGCTTAAGGTTAGGCATCCAGGATGTTCCATCCGCTAAAAACGCTTAACAAGGGCAAAGAAACAGATGGTAACTTTACAGGGATTTGGAGATGTGGAGGAAAATGTATTAAATCCAGACTTGCGCTCGGTGCCAGAGTCAGTCAAACAGGAGGCTGACCAGCCCTGATGCTCCGGAGCGCCTGTGCGTAACCGAGCGGAGCGCGTCCAAATTGAAAACACACTTCCCGTTCGTCTTATCGTCCCTCCATTCGGCTTCTGTGTAGTCGGTCTTAGCGAGTTAACAACAATCCGCATTAATCAAATTAATTAAATGCAGACTATCCATCATATCTATCACTGACAACCAGTTTAACATTTAAAATGTGCCAAAGCCCAGCTGTCAGCGCATTATTAGGCGCAAAAGTGCTTCGACACTCAGAAAGGAGAATAAATGAGCTGCCAGGGGATCTTTCCGATCCAAAATGTGAGATGGAAAAAGACTCTCCCGCCAAAGCCCGCGGAGCAAGCTGACTGGGCCAAATGTACATAATAAAGAGAATAAACACGGGACCTTATCCATCTACATCACAACCGCACAATCCCGACACCCGCAAGTGTTTCTTGATAATCTCTTCTCTCTCTCTCTCCCTCTCGCTCTCTCTTTCAACTCGGCAGCGGCATCAGGTTAGATATTTAGCACTTAAATTATGCAGACTCAGCAGTAATTACTTTGAAAGTTGCACAGCTGTATTAGGGCTTTCTGTTGAAAAAGAGCGCGGGGCGCACAGAAGCGCTGAGCACGAAAATGCCCTCATTCATACCTGCACTGAAAGTCATGCACGATCCATGTCAGAGATTAAAACAAATCAATTAAAGCAAAAGGTAGAAAATCTGATTAACTACTAAAAGAAAAAAGAAATCGCCGGGACATGCAGGAGAGTTGTTCCGTAACTGGATGAAAAGGATGAAAATCTGAATAAATCCACACTTATCATGCGTTCAAAACCTGCAAAATAACAAGCGTTAAGAATCCCCTTTTATTGTTTCAGTTTAAAGTAGTCAAGGATGCTCTGTGGAAATAGTGAGCAAGTGACGAATCAAGGTGATAATGTATAATGTCAAAGGAAATCAGGTAAGTTACCTTGAAGACATCACATAAATGCCACTGAAAGGAAAAAGCGCTAGACATCCCCACGGGTCTCCGCAAGACAAAGCCCGGTGAAAATGAACTTGTTTGAAGTCATTAAAAACGGGGAGAAAGAGGATGAGATGCGGACAATGTCACATCTCAATATTCCGACTTTGTTCCATTGCGCAGGCTCGTTTTGGAGAAGTGAGATTTAGCGAACAGGAGACGGATTTAGAGAGAAAATCCCTCACATTTATCTACATTACACAGACATTTTCAACAGGAAACAGCTGGGGCAGCATTTGCCTCCTACTCGTCCTAAGTTATTCATTAAGGATTTTGGGCACATATTCAAATAACGTCATTTCTGTTTTTTCTCAGAACGGGATTGAATTTTGATCTCTCTAAGACTTGGTTAGTAGTTCAGATCAGCCCCACCACCACCACCATCAGCAGCAGCAGCAGCAGCGGCTCACACTCATACAAACGCATTATTTTGTGCCCTGAAAGCTCATGAAGGAGAAGTTAAAGACAAGCTGGCAGCTATGATATGCCTCTTTGCTGTTGTGCGTAATTTGGCACCGCGTAATTGAACAGCAAGACTCTCCACTAGTGGTTTGACTAAATAAATAGTTAAAAACACTTTCCCACTTAGTCACCGCAGTGCTCCTAACTTGAAAAGCTCATAAATTAAAGCTAAATAAATGTGAACTGGAGTGAAAATGTAAAAATGTGACATTTTTATTACAGTAAGGAGCAAATATGAGCCAGAAAGCCACATGTGAAGCCCCGTTCCCTCTAAACTGAGAGCCACTGTGCAAGGTTTCCTGCCTTTCTGCACACTCTCACTGTATAATCCTGGTGTGTGTCTCTGGTTTTCTCTCCCTTCTTGCTGATTTTCACTCACTACAAGTGGGTTCGTCTGCAAATGACATCCGATGCTCCTGTGAACTAGAGTGGAAAAAAAAAAAAGAAAGAAAAAAAAGAAAAAGAAGAAAAAAGGAAAAACACATGGGGATTTATGATGAAGAAGACATTTATTTCATATCCTTGGAGCAGTCGCCTGCTTTACTGGTGCACTGACAGACTTGATGCAGGGCCACCCACTGTCATCATGTTGAAGTTGGGGCCCTGCAGTTGTGTCACAGGAGGGACGAAAAACGGCAAACGGCGGGCTGAAGCTTCCCATGAGGCGAGGGCTTAAAGGGAGTTGCTCACAGCAGGGACGGGATATCAACACTGATCCAGTCACTAAACACGAGATCAGTGCTGTGACCCAATCATAAAACAGGACACCGGCGTGTATCCAGGCGTGTGTGTATTTGTGTGCATCAGGAGCAAGGTTGGTTCCAAAGGGGACTTAAGACACGCAACAGTTAGCGTTGTTTGGGTAAAGTGGGTCAAAACACAAGCACGATCAAATGTCCCGATCTGACACAAGCAGCAGCACTGAGACACACTCCTGATGCAGAAGCAACTCGACTAAAAGTGAGGTCTGTCCAACCTGAGGGCCCTTGATGGTGAAAATGAAGACAAATTTTTACCCTGTTCTGATCTCAGTACCGGATAACAGCTCACAGTCATGCGCAAACTTTTACAAACAGCTGCAGCCTGAAGTGTCACATGTCAAAAATATCAGCAGCCACTCAACTAAATGAGGAATGCTGCTTAATCAGAGCTTAATCTGCTGTTATTAAAATTGTTTTCTTTAAGCAGAAATACTGAAAAAACAAATGTGTCCTACTGCCACACGAATCTGTTTTTATTGTCTGGATTAAAAAAAATTTTTTTTTGAACAAATGGAATAATTGAGTCTTGCAGGTTTTGTGAAAGGGTCATGAGTTGGCGTTTTTTTTTTTTTCAGTTTAATGGATCAAGACAAGCCAAAATTCTCCGATGATTATTATTCGTCATATTTTAGTGGCTGACTACATCTGTAGTTGTTCAACAGACACAAGCTGTAGTCCTAAGATCTCAGACTGCATTGATTTGGTTACAACCAACCAGCATTCTTTCTAATAGCCAGCAGGGGGCGACTCTTCCATGCCAAATAGAAGTTTACCAGAAACTACAGTAGAAATCTATGGAAGCTTGTTTCCGCCAATAAAAAAAACAATAAAATGAGTTGTTATGTATCTCAAATTTTTGTGTTAATAACTTGAAATTTCAGCTTATCACTGCCAATCAGGAAGCTCTGAGATACCACCAGCACATGCACACTCAAAATGGGGTAGCAATAATATCAGTGAGCTAACAGTTTCTAGGAAATGTGAACAAATTGTCAGCATCTTTTTGACTGTCAAAATGTCTTATAACAAAAAACAGCTGCATAAAAGGCAAGCAATCAATGTTTTCATGTCGATCTGTTGGACACCTGATACCTTCAGCTTCCTGATTCTGGTTAACAAGGAAATTTTTCATGGATCACGGGGTTTCCTGATTGGCAGCGCTAAGTCGAAATTTCGAGTTATTAATGTGAAAATTTGAGATATGTAACTCAAAATTTCAACTTATTAACTTGAAATTTCAGGTTATTTTTCCTCGAAATTTTGAGTTACTAAGTCGAAAATTTGATTTAATAACTCGAAATTTTGAGTTACGGATAGTGTTTCTTTTTTTGTTTTTTAGTGGCAAAAACAAACTTCCATAGAAATCGCCCAAGTCAAAGTTGCACTAATTGGATTTTCACTGTAGTCGGATGGCTTCTGCAAGTCCTGAGTTTTCCTAATGTTAATTCCAATAAAAATCATCTCCTAAATCGTATCATACAAGTCTGATTTTCACTTGACTCCGGTGAAAAATCTGGTCCTATTGCAATGCATTTCCAATTAAATGTGATTGCATAAGTCGGATGAGTTTGGCACTAAAACTCTTCTCAGCTCCAGCCACGCCTACACACACTAACAACACCTGGAGATCATGTGAGTGTCTATATGGTCTCATGATGTCACGATTGGCTGCACTGGGCAAATCAGTTCATTTCACTGGAGACAATCATGTCAAGCGTAAGCTAAAATCTCACTCTTAAGAGCAGAAATACAATACTATAAAATTTGCGGAAGCAAATCCAGAGATGAAGTAGAAAGCCATTGCAGCAAAATTCAATATTAGAGTCCAAACTGTCTGATATTTTGAAGAATCAGATTTTATCCAAGACGGATTTTTTACAAGTTGGATAAAATTCCACGGGCGATTTGAATCCGACTTAGGTGATTTCTACTGTATTTCTCTCTTGATCCCTCAGTAAAGACTTTCCTGGTGAGTTTATGGTCGCAATCGGCCATTTCAAAGGTTAAACTGTGCTTCTAGCACAAATGGTGTCAGACTTGTTTTTGCAACCAGAGAAGTCACCGCCTGCTGGCCATTAGAGGGAATGCAGGTTTAAGGCACATCTACGTCCACTTTACTTTTCAGACTTCTTTTATATAAAGTCTTTGCCTACTACTGTAGAGAGTATAGAAGATGACTGTAGCTACTAAGACATCACCCGAGCAAAGTGTTTCATTCAGTATGACCCAAAGTAAGTGACTGAGCCCATAAACTCATCAGGAAAGTGTTTACTGAGGTCCAAAAGCCTATAGAAAACCCATAGATTTCTATAGGCCCATAAAGCTTTTTTGCAAGACCTCCCCTCCCCCTTGTGGGTCATTAGAAAGACTGCAGGTCCACATCAGATTCATTTTTCAAACCCCAAAACTACAACCATCCTCTACATACAGCCTTTACTTAGTACCGTTCTTATAAAGTGTAAGGAGAGTGACTAGTAAACATTTAGGGGAGATGTCCACATATATTATTATATTATGCATAGGTCTGAGCCTATCATGGGGACTGATGGACTCTGTCACTTTAATGCCTATTGCAGACAAAAATCTGACCACAAACAGAATAAAATTCTGAAAAATTAAGGCAGACTATAAAAATTTCTTTAGTTTTCTTTGAAAAAGAAAGGTCTTTATTGGTACTGGCTTCTAAAATGTGAAATATGACTGTAAATTTAAATGTGACAGCTTGGATTCTGGTGGACTTAGGATGGCAATTTTTCTCAGTTGATTAATGGCTAAAGATATTAAACTTAATTGCGGCTCTACTTTACACCATTCACAATCCAGCTAAATGCACATTCAAGGACTCTCGGTGCATTAAATAACACATTTGCACTGCCAAACTTTAGCTTGATGAACTGTCTTTTATTGCTGACCTAACTTTAGGTAAATGCGTGACCTGACTTTTTTTCCTCTGAAGACAGCAGCTTGGAGACGTAAACTGAGCACCGTCTCCATTTGCAGGAGCTGCTGATTCAACGTGGAATATGATGACGATGATGATGATGATAATGGTGATGGTCGTGCTCCTCTCCTTAGAAGGACAAAGCTGCTTTCAAGCCAGAGGGCGGCCTTGTTAGCATCAGTTCGGGGGCGCGGCCGGTCACTGATGCCCATAAGCCTCTCTGCTGATAGCTGATCTTAGATGTGAAATCTCATCTTTCACTGCCTGCTGACATAAAACACACACACAAGCTAGCGTGTAAATGCTTCATCACAGACTTTCCTGTTATCACTGTGGCTGCGGTCTGGCAGTATTGATGACGGGCTTGTGCAGTACATCTGCTGATGCATCAGTAGGAAGAAGAAGAGGAGGAGGAGAAAGGGGGAGTTGGGGGGCTGACCTTGCCTTGCTCTCTGTTTCTAATGCCCGGGTCTTTGAGCTGCCTTGGTGCCAGGTTTCTCTCCCTCTCCCTCTCCCTCTCCCTCTCCCTCTCCCTCTCCCTCTCTCTCTCCCTCTCCCTCACTCCTTCTCTTTTCTCTTTGGTTGCAAGACTTTTGAATCCCCTCATCCACCATCTCCCCCCTACAGCCTTGTCTAAGGAGACGTCCGCCCCAGTGAACTCATTGACCAGGGAAAAGCTTGTTTTTACTCCCTTCTGCTGTAGGAAGGAGACAGCGTTCGCTGCAAAGAGTGTCCATCTGTGCAGGAATTTTGATCAGGAGTGCATACATACACACACACACACACACACATATTCACACACACACACACACACACACACACATATATACATATATATATATATATATATATATATATATATATATATATATATATATATATATATATATATGCATATATATATGTATGCATATGTGTATATGTATGTATATATATATGTGTGTATATGTGTATATATATATATATATATATATATATATATATATATATATATGTATGTATGTATGTATGTATGTATGTATGTATGTGTATATATATATATAAAGTGAGTGAGAGTTTCACTTATTTGCATTCTCACTTCTTTCATCTTGACTTTGTAAATAAAACCTGCCCTTTTTTTAAAAGACACGCGCACAGGAGAAAGCTCTTGGTTACAAATGCAGTTATAATCACCTCATTTGGAGCAGCTTTTAGATGTTAACACAGGAAGGCTTGTAAAGATGGACATTTTTTGCAGTGTTAACAGCATCCCGTTGGGTCCCTCTGCCAAACAAACGTCCGAGTCAGAGGATACAGAGAGCGGTGCAGAATGCAAATGAATGCGAGTGGATGAAAGCGAGAGGAAGAATTAGAGTGAGTGAAAAACGAGATATAAGCTTTCTGGTTTTGCAAAACCTGCGTGAAACGCCGCAGCGGCAAGGGAGGATGGAGGGCTGTGTGTGTGCGTGTGCGTGTGTGTGCGCGTGTGTGTGTGTGTGTGTGTGTGTGTGTGTGTGTGTGTGTGTTTTGCAGGGCTGGTACCCAAGATGGGAGGGAAAGTGTGAGGCCGGGGATACGTCTAGGCACACAGATGGGTTCACTTGAGGACACGCACACATGCATGCACTTACACACACTTGATTAGGAGAGCAATCCTGCTCTATTTTATTGATTAGTATGAGGGTTTTTCCAGCTCAATGGTTTCTCTGTGTTATATTTCCTCCCCTACCATTGACTAAAACAAAAAAGCTTTGCAAAAACAATGAAACAAGGGTATCTATTGCAAGTGATTGTAGGGGTAATTTCAATTTTTTTTTCTTCTTCTTCCCCAAGCCGGGTAGTTAAACAGGGTGTGGTAGCTGCATGAGTTTGTGTGTGGCACTCAGAGCAGATATTGTTATCAAAGCCCTCCGCTGTGCCATACGCTGTTCATATGGAAGAAATAAAGGTGCGTCATGGAGAAAAACGCAAGAAATGGGGCGCTTGTTTTGATACGCTATGTTTCCATAGTAACACACAGGGGTCACAGGATTCTGGCAAAAAGGCCAGGAAACTCTGTGGTGCCTGTTGATGATCAAAACCTACTTTTTCACAAAGACCTCTGGGACGGATTAACTCTTTGTGGTGGGATTTTCAGCAAACTAAACTTGGAACTCGGTAACCCCTAACATACCCCCCATTTACTGGTGATGATAACAAAATACACACAAACAGAGTGGGCACTGCTGCTAATAAGATTGTGGCCAGTTCTGTACACAGTCTAAACAATGCTGACTCTGCAGTTAAAGCTGCATAATTGATATTTTTTTTATCTGATAACCCTACTGTACACCAGTGGTTAGTGGTCAGACTGTGGGGTGGGTCCTCCTGCTTGGTCAAAGAGCCACTGCAGGAGAAAAACATGCAGTGAAAATAAGTTGAAAGGTTAGGATTTATGTAGTGAAAAATAGCTGATGCTATTATATTGACCTTAAATTTCATTAAAATTCAACTTGGATGTTTTTTTAATTGTTAATGATTGATAAAGAAAATGTGGGCCATGTGGCATGAACTTGGCTTTGCAAGTGGGGCATGCTAGAAAATGTTTACAAACCACTGCTGTAACTGCTCAGCCTAAAAATATTGATTAAATGACCCCAAATATTGGACTTTCCTCAGGTGGATAGAAATGCAACATTAAAGTTAGGCCGCAAGCATTAAATATAAGAATGAGCGACTGCTTGCTAACATTTTAAACCAGACACACATAATAGAATAAAGATTTGTCAGTGTTGCATTTATAGCTTTTTGTGCTGCCACAAAGAAATATCAGTTGATTCACACTGAACACAGTTGATAAAGCTTCAGCATCATGTCTACAGACTGTATATAAAAGATGGAAATAATCTCCAAATCTCAAAAAAATTGAAACCATTGCAGAAGTACCTTAAACCTGCATTATTCCTGCAAAAAAAGTTGGATTGTATAGAAGTCTATAGAAAAATGATCATCTAATAAAACAGATGATAAAGCAGGGTATGCTTCAAAACCCGGCTTCAGTTTCTGAATCAGATCTACAACTCGTTGATTAGCTCAAATTTCAAGACAGCCAAGATGGCAACAGCCAATATACTCAAGGGTTTCGAAATAAGTCTGCAAACTAGTGCATCTTTTACACATACAGGATTCTATCTCTATCTGGGTCCTGCAACAACAAATCTACTAAAGAATGGCTGAAAACAAAAGGTAGTTCTTTAAGTTATTGCTGCTAAATGTGGTTCTACACGTAGCTGAATCATGGGGTATACTTAGTTTTTCCCAGGACTACATAGAGTCTTGTGAAAACTTTCTTTTCATATAACTGTAGCCATCCATTGGTTAGCGAGGTCCCATTCTGAAACCTCGAGCTGAGCATTTTGACTGTGGCCATTGTGGTGTTTTTAAACCAGATGTTACGAGAAACCAAAGGACACCGTTATCACAGTTATTAATCACTAAGTAGGCCTGCTGTACTTTATCCTCCTTTTTTATCTTAATGGTGATTGTATTGTACAAAATAAACATCGTGTTGTATTAAAGAAGACTCAAAAGTAGCGACTGAGACCAAAAACTCATCAAGAAATTGTTTCTTGAGGTCATAAATCAAGTGAGCAGTAGGGTCATTTTCCCATGGACTTCTTTTGCAAACAGGAGCAGCTTTGGTGGCTTTTCAGACTGACTTTTCTACACAGTCTATCATTAAAATTAAAGTTTTAGAGGTTCTAGTAGACCAATTTTATTATCTCTGTTAATTGTCTTTATGCAGAGCTAAGCTAACCAGCTGTCAGCCATAGTTTCATACTTGGCATACAGGCATGCGATTCATACGTTACTGTATTTACTTTCAAAGAGCCAAACAGGAGAAAGCATCCAGTAAAATGCAGAAAATCTTCCTGAGACCTCTCAGATGTAAAACATCACAGAACTCCAAAGAGGCCACATAAACTTGAGGTGCACCATAGTGGCACATCCTGCACTGTAAGAGTCCTACTCTATGAGTGTTTGCATAAAAAAGTGACTTGAGTCCCTGTTTGTGACGTGTTTACGTTGACTCGTCTGCCCCCATGCATTTGTGGCACTGCATTCATATCGAGACCTGTTGGAGCGTGCGAGTGTTTCCATCCGTTACGAAATCCCGGACTATTCCACTGAGTCAGAAACAAAAACACAAAACAAACAGCTGAACAATAGCATGTAGAGCAATCACAGTCTTAATATGTGGTTTCAGTAAACACAACAAATCCTGGAAAGTCAAGCCGCAGCTGAGAGCCAAAAATCTAAATCAATGCACAGATTCAAGACTTTGTGTCAGTGATATTGAAGCTAGCTGTCTGCCCCATCCAGCTTTCCTTGTAACATGACGTCTCATACTGCAATTAGAGCTGGACGAAGGCTTGCAAAGAGATACCTCAAAGCATGCATGGAAGTGTACTGTTTGTGCTGTTCGCTTATCCCATGTAGAGCAGTGATTGTGGGGGTAAAGGCCACAGTTCCCTGGCTCTCTCCAGCTGGCTGGGCAGTGGGTGCGGTGCTTCTCTCTACCCACCACCTGGCACTGGGTAGGCTATGTCTAGGAAAGAGACCTCTGCCAGGCCTCAATTATGGGGGAATAATCCAGGACACACTGAAGCAATTACAGCCCCATATAAATCAATATACTTTGGGTTAAAAAGTGATCTGCTCCCAACACTCTGGAGAGACTCTGACTCGGCTGGCCTTTGATTTTTCTGAGGGGAGCAGTTTCTCTCGAATACAGGAATGATGCTGCTGAGATTTCAAGTGTCACTCAGAAGTCAGGTGAAACACGACTGTGAAGAGGAGCTGACGATAAATGCAACTCATTTTTATCAATGTGACCTGTAGTAATAGTTGTGATCTTTGCATAAAGTTTAAAAAAAAAAAGAAAAAATATGGCATAAACATGCATGCAGCAGTCTCACTGAGAATAACAACATGGGTGTCAATGAAGGAGAAACACTGGTCTGAGATAAGACCGAGGAAGCTTACAGAGTCAAAATCCACCATCAGAAGCTGTAACAGCAGTGCGGAAAACAGTGACGTGAGACCTGAGCTTCATTACCACTACTATACTGCCATCTACTGGTTGAAGAAGAACATTGACAAGATATTGGAAAACATGTTCCTACTCCACAGCACATAAATTGAGCCACGTTTACTGAGCAGAGTTGTAATAAACTGCAAACTAGACCATGCAACTTCTAGAGGAACTATGGTGGGATTAGTGCTATGATTAAAGGCATTTCCTGATTTCCTGTTCCCACTATGTGATGTTATGAGTATATCCCAGTGTTGGTAGATAGATGTTTCCAGACTCACACTCTCATTAAGCATGTGAAGTCTGGGACAGACTAGGTAATGTATATTTGAGATGTGACAATTTGGTATCCTGTGGCGAATGATCAAAATTCGGCGTGCTGCCATAAACGAAAATGAAAACTGAACTGCTTTACAATTTAACATCATCAAGTTCTTTAGACTGAACTCACCAAATATCATGCTGAGCATTCAGACTGCTTTTGAGGTGGATTGGTCAAAACTGGGAGGAGCAGTAGATCAAAGTATAAAAATCAATATTTCATGATATTTCCAGTTCACACTTGGTGGCGCTCCAACTGTTATAGGCCATATGCATATCAATGTGTTCAGGGCAGGAGCCTTATCAAACCACTGAAGCTTGGTGCAGATTGGGCAATGTGGCTTTGATTTATAGCAATTTTTTTCTTCATGGCGAAACATCAAAATTCGTCATGCCGCCAGGGTCACACCCTTTGATGAAAACTCACACTTTTGAAAACCACACAACACCAAATCCTCAAGGCTTTCCTGGCCAAATTTGAGATGGTTCTGCTCAACCACCTTGGAGCTGCACCTTAAAATGTAAAACATGACATTTCCTGTTCTCACTAGGTGGCGCTGCAACTACCATTAAATAATGACATATGGGTATTTTCAGGGGCAGACCCTTATTACACATGAGAGGTTTGGGACAGATTGTATAACATATATGTGAATGACAGTCAATCAAAATTTCACTGCCACTGACTGAAATTCGTTGTGGCACCACGGCCGCGCCCTCCAATGAAAAGTCACCAGTTTCTCAATTTAGATTGGCCCATGACAGGTTACATATGTGTACCAAATTTCATACATGTACATGAAACACAATGGTGGGGCTCAAATTAAAGGTGACACTATAGAGCCCTTTTGGAAGGCCCATAGCTGAAAACATTAAAATATGTAAATGTTCACCAGACCTGACATGTGCACGTTTTTGAGCATGTTGAGGCCCTCATAAAGGCAATTCATTCATCGAAAGAAGAATAATAAAGGGGGCACTCTCAGTGCTCGGGCCCTAATAACTCCTGGCAGTTCAAAGTGAGTGGGTTAATGAACGTCCACGCAGGGAGTGATTTCTTGTAGCTCATGTGCTTTGAAGCTGACAATCGGTTGCTAGCGGATCTTCCAGGTACCAGTTGCCTACAAAACCTTCTATTGTGTTTCCTACCCTGTCATCAGTGGCATCAAGTGATCTCATTGGTAGTAGCTTCAATGGCTGATCTTGAAGCTGAGAGAGGTTTATGTTGGTACCCACCCCCTTTAAGGGTATGTGTATCAGTAGTTACCAGTCATTTACTTTCTGTGGTCGTTACTCCTGCTGTGCCTTGAGCTTAAATGCACACAACACTTTGAGTGCTGTGTGCTGGGATTTATTATTTTTGGAGTTTTACTTGATATTGATTTTTTTGCCTCCACTATGGTACCAGTCAAAAGTTTAACGGGTGAATATGTACAAACTTCTTGAAAGTTACTCGATATTCTTGTTACTCAAGGCCTTGTCAATCAGATCCATGTTTTTTTCAAGGATTCCCAGAGATTCTGCACTTCTGACTTTGTACAGCACCATGTCTGTAAGAGAGTCGATGGTGGCCAGGATTTTTACACCTTCCGAGCCTTTGTTATGATTTTCTTGGATTTTTCAAAGGCCCTTATGACCAGAAGGACAATGAACTTACTGACAATTTTCTCAGCTGCAGAAGGTGAAATTTCTGAGGGTTCCTTCTTTGGGTTTTCAGAGGTTGATGGCTGACTCTGACCCTCTGTAGGCCTTGTGTGAGAGATTGGTGTAGTCTCAGATCTTTCTACAGACAGGTCCTGCTCTACTGCAGTCACACCGGAGGTGGGTTCATTTCTGGTAGCAGAACTTGGACTTGACTGTGGGAAAGACGAAGATAGTTTGTCGCTTTCTTTTTCCTCCATTGTCGTCATCGCGCTTACAATCACATTTTGGATCTCTTCCACAGCACCAGAAATTTTGTCACGTTGTACAGTTTGATCTAATGCTTCATTCTCCAACCACAGAAGAATCTTCTGCAAGAACTTTTCCACTGAGTCTTCTACAGACACACAGAGGACCTCAGGAGGAAAGAGCAACTTTCCTGTTGGGTGTGGTGTTCTGGAGATGACAGAGTCTAAGAGATTTCTTCCCAGTAGCATCATGGGAATGGGATATGTATGAAGCCTCTGGAGGTGGTCATACATTTTATCTGTCAGCTCCCTTGAAAATGTCTTGATTTCCATTCCACTTATGTTTTTCAGGGGGTTTCTGATAATGCCAAGGTCTTCTTTCGTGGTTAATTTATCAAACAAATGATTAAGATCAGGTTTAAAGGTGTTAAAATCCAATGAAGAACACCCTTTAACCGCCATTTCCATAATTTAGAGAGCTACGGGAAGACCTGGGAGACTCTGAATGAACAAGTTCTAGGACTGCACCTGATAAATAGAAATCTACACTTTCCTTAGAGTCTGGTCTTTGGTTCTGAGAAGATTTGTCTGGTTCTTCAAGACAGATGAAGAAACTTTTGTTTTTCTTCACTTGCTGTTTCAGCTCTCGGATCAGTTTTCCAAATTCCTTTTTGACAAATTTGAAGACGTGCTCTTTGCGTACTTTTTCTCCATCATGTTTTGTGAGTGGGGTCCATGAGGCGAAAAAGTCTCTCACCTTTTCGATCAGTAAGCCCACATTAAAATCAGTTTTGGGTGAGCTACATTTCTCACCATCTTCAGCATCAGGATGCTCGAGATGATCAACTATCGCATTCATGCAATAATTGTATAAATGGTGCAACTGTTTCTGCTGGTGTGCTGGAATGATGGAAACTCTGAGTGTTCTCCTCAGCTTCTGTGCACTGCTCATCTTCAACATGTACATAATGCAGGCTGTTCATTATTGCCTTCATAGCCTCATTTATAATCAGTTCTTCTTAAGCACTGAGAGGCGTTTCTATTTCCTCCATAGGTTCCATGTCATTTTCACCATTTTCATCCTTAGTGATCTCTGGGTCTGCACGCCATCTGGTGAGAGCCAAACTCACCTCACTGACTGTTGCCTCGTGAGAGATCTTGGATTCAAGGGTCTCTGTGCTTGAATAAGAAGGACTGAGTACAGCCCCCTTTCTCATGCACAGGTAGCTCATTTTACCTGCACATCTTTCCAGATATGAGGCAGCCTGAGAAACCATGTTTCGAAGCTTTTTAAAGTCAGTCACTTTTACGCTGACATAAACAGCAAGGTCTGGCCGTAATTCTGGGTTTTCTATGAGCAGAGACACAGCTGAGTTTACTTTATTTAAGATCGCCTCCTCAATCATCTGTGTCAGCTCCTCAGCGCTGTCACATCTTTGGTGGGGATGTTGAGAGCGCTGGTGATGCTAGCTGAGAGAAGTCTCCCAGTGATAGGCTTATTTTTCCCAAAGATATGCTGATATCTGTTTGGGATGCTTCATCTGCCATCTGGCACTGAATAGTTGGAAGTACAGGTTTCAGGATGCCTGCAGAAACTGACTGAATGATTTCAGTAATCATATCAGCAAACACAGTTTTTTCAATCATGCCCCACTGTAGTGCAGAGAGGTTATTAAAACATGTGTTGATGGTGGGCATAATAGTGTCTGGTGTAAAAACAACAGGGCTTTCAGACTGGGAGTCAGTCATTGTGGTTGTCTTTGTTTCACTGCGATTAGTTGCTGTGCTTTGAAAATCAGGTTTCTCGAGATTTTCAGAGTGTGAAGACCGTGGTCTGTGCGGAGTACAACTTGAAGCATCAAGTTATGATGTTCCGTCAGTCTGTGGTGGCGAGTATGCTGTTGTATGCTGCAGTCGGCTGCGGCGGCAGCATCAGAAACAAGGATGCAACGTGGAGACTGGACAAACTAGCCAGGAAAGCTGGCTCTGTAACTGTAACCAGACTGGACACGCTGGGGGAGGTGGTGAAAAAATGCACACTGAAGACATTAGACGCAATCCTGAACAACACTGATCACACAAAAAATAACATCTGTATGGAACAAAAAAACATCAGTACCAGAAAGACTCCTAGCTCTCTGTTGTAATACATAAAATCATTTATGCCCACAGCCATCAGGCTTTTCAATTCTTGTAGGCGAATAAGAATACAGCAGATTGATGAGACACCAAAAGAGCAGGAATGGTGAAGAAGAGGTGAGCATCCAAAAGACAAGCAGCGATTACACACTTTAAAAGGGGCCATTATGGAACAATAGAACCAGAAGCTCTGAGGCCAGCACTGAAGAAGTTTAAAAAAGAAACAACAAAGGAGACTAACTCAGACTGCGCTGACTGTTCATTTCAGTATCATTCTGTGGAAGCCTAACACACCCGACTTCAATCTTTATGTATGTATAGTCAATAAAAGGCACTGTTATGAAGTGAAAATCCTTAAGATTTCAGAGCTGGGTTAAGCTCCCACTGCTTCAAGAGCCTAGCAATGCTCCTGCCTGTAGCTAAATAAATGAATAGTTGAGGGACAATGAAAAAGTGGTCATCGGTGTGCTGCTCCTGGAGTTGTGGCACATCCCCATGCTGCTGGGGTCAGCCACTTTTGCTGGCTGGTCAGTCTCTTCTCTTAGGCGGTCAGCCTCATTAGCTACCTCATTAGCTCTCTGTAAACAGTTTGTTTGTACACAGGAAACAAATTTATGTGAGCCTTTGCCTCATGCATGAATTTGAAAATAATCCATGCACAAAATACTAGAACATACAGTTGTTGTTGTGTCAATTACACCTGTCCTGAAACAAAAGGCAAACCTAGTTATTGAAAAAATAGGCTACATGGAAGTTCTGCATCTTTAAATAATGAAATATGTCATTAATTAATTACAATTTGAAATAAATAAATTATTTATTAAATACTGATTAAGATATCAAGCCATATATTTTACAAGCATATTTAAATATTTCACTATTTAAGAGTGTCATGGGTCCAATATGGCATGCCAAGAGTGCCAAATTGAAATAGCTAATTACATTATCATCAAATCATTAAATAATTTATTAAATGTGTCATTCATTCATTAAAATTGGAAATAAATAATTTATTAAAAGTATTGTTAATTAAAATGTAAAAGCATTTAATTAATAATATAATAATATAAATATAAATAATTTATTAATTAACTAGGGAAGTACCTAGTTTTCTGAATGGAGAAAAATAAAAATATTTGCATGTGTAAATTTGAATAGGCCTAGGTTAGAGTCTAGTGTTACAACAAAACCATGCATTTGCGGTGCTGTAGAGTCACCACTGCCAGGACATGTGGGCATTCACCCCATAAAAAGTAAAAGCTTGACAATACTAAGGCACTAAACATTACTCAGGGAACTGACTGTCTTGTAGGTTTGTGAGCTGAAATGCCTTTAAAAATACCTTCCCTGTGAACTTTCATTTGTTCTTCCACACCATTAACATGTACATATACATTAATTCCCCCTTTGCACAGATTTCAATACCATATGTGTCTCTTAAAAACATCATACAACATACATCATACATAACACTCACTGCTCATCGAGGGAAGAAAACACAGGTCATTCTGTTTTATTCTACTAGACTTTCAAAAGTTACAACAGACAGTCAGTGTATATAGTATAGTAAAATAAATATTAAAAACTGATGATTTGATCATTTCTGGAGCTGATTGGCCATCACTCTTCCTGAGTATCAGGGGTGATTTGTGACAGAAGGGCAGCAGCAAGCATGAAAGGGAAGGTTTACAAGATGGTAGTGAGACCTGCTGTGATGTATGGTTTGGAGACTGCGGCACTGACAGAAAGGGAGGCTGAAGATGCTTTCATAGGGAGGGACCAGAAGGAACAGGATTAGAAATGAGTACATCAGAGGGACAGCTCAGGCTGAGTGGCTTGGAGACAAAGTTAGAAAGGCTGAGATGGATTGGAAGGCTGATAAATATGGAGCTGCCGGGCAGGAGGAAGAGCGGAAGACCACAAAGAAGATTCATGTATGAAGTGAAGGAGGAGATGCAGAGGGACTCCTAAAGGGAGCAGCTGAAAGAAGAAGAAGAAGAATTACTGTGTGCAGGGCCACACCCCGGGTCCCAATACATTATCAGCAGAGAAACAGTAAAGCCGAGAGAATCACATGACATAACATGAGCTGGTTTGCGATGGCTGCACCTATCTGGGCCTTTAAAATGCACAAAACTCAGCCATATAAAGCTTTTAATTTGAAGCAGTGAGAAGGGGAGGAATCACAAAGTCAGAAGATATAAAGACTTTACCACCATTATATGGAGGTTATTTCAACTTTATGAAATAAAACTTTTTGTTCTGTAGCAACTCCATCTGCTGGGCATTGCATGAAGTACAACCATGCTGCTGTCAAATAATGCTCAAATTTCCAAACAGCTAATTAATTAGCAGACTAATCATTTCAGCTCTGTTTCATTGGTTGGGTTTTGGGTGTCTGGGGAAATGATGGAAATGAGATGTGCAGTGACAGGTCAGTAGCAGCCCCTCGGGAGTTTAATCCAGCCATGGCTATTTATTTATACACAACACAGGCCGTTTATCAGTATGGTGACATTTTATTTGCATCAATAGATTTTTAGTGTCTAGGGAGGTTTATTTATCTGTACTAGGAGTCTATAAGGAAATAGAGATTGCAGCAGCATCATAAAATATCACACAAGATGGAGGAATTTTTTTCCTGAAATTACCAACTATCAATGACAGGTTTAGAGCTGCTGTAGTCAGCTAAGAGAAGATAAGATGACCTAAGGAGTCCTACAGGAGGAAAGTGGACAACAGAACAATGCAATGGCTGCATGGAGTGAGTTGAAGGTGACAGATACACAACTAGTGGTATTGTAGTGTGGGGTTTTTTTTTCAGGAGTTGGGCTCGGCTCCTTAGTCCCAGTGAAAGGAACATTTTGGACAGTGTCATGCCCCCAACGTTGCGGGAACAGTTTGGGGATGGCCCCTTCCTGTTCCAACATAACTGCGCACCAGTGCACAAAGCAGGCCCATAAAGACATGGATGAGTGAGTTTGTTGTTGAAGAACTTGACAGGTCTGCACAGAGTCCTGACCTCAACCTGACAGAACACCTTCGGGATGAATTAGAGCGGAGACTGTGAGCCAGGCTTCTCGTCCAACATGTGTCTGAGCTCACAAATGTGCTTTTCGAAGAATGGTCAGAAATTCCCATAAACACTCCTAAACCTTGTGGAAAGCTGTCCCAGAAGGGTTGAAGCTGTTACAGCTGCAAAGGGAGGGCTGACATCACATGATTAAAAACTATGAATTAAGAATGGGATGTCACTCAGGTTCATATGCGTGTGAAAGCAGACAAGTGAATAATTTTGGCTATAACGTGTAGCTTGGACTGTTGCTTCTCAGCAACTTTCAGCATATATATAAGCACTCAAGAAAGGAAAATCATTTATTGGAATAATTTCCCATATTTGCTTCTGACAGTCACGTCATATTGTTCGGAGACCTTAGGGGGCAGCATTAAGCAACGCAGCGACATGTGAGCCTGACATGGCCAGGCGAAGAAGAAGGGCATGTTTCTTTGTGGGAAATCGCAAAGTTTAGTGGATTTATTACACTTCGTGTTTTCTTCACCGAATTGATTAGAAAATGCGTCCTAGCAGGTCGTATGAGGAAACGTGAACCTGCAATAGACTGATGCGACTGAATAAACCCAGCGAAACTAGTACGCCTGCGCATTCTTAGCAGAATATCGAGCCGCCCTTCCTCCCCGGCAACTTGCACCGCAGGGTCGGGCGGACTGCAGCTCACAACGACCCCGAGTTGATTTGCTTTCCCAGTCGAGCACTTTCTGGGACAACATGGAGAGCCCACAATGTGTCAACAACGGTAAGCTAATGAGAGTGTAAACATGTATCTTTCGTGGCGAGTTACGGTGTTTTCTTTTTGTGTGTGTGCGCCCGATTTTGAACATGGCGTACCCCGCTCTGAGATGGCGGTAGCGTTGTGCTACGTTACAGCAGCAGGGAGCTGCTGCGTGCGGTGGTTAGTGGAGGGAGCTCAACGTCAGCGAAGGTAGTTATCTAACAATGCTTTCCGTTATGTTATGACTGTAGAGATGCTTTTAATGTAACAGGAGGGGGCGATTAACTGGCAACAGGGGTTAGCATCAGTTAGCAAATGAAATTAGCACTAACTGTAACGACGACAGATGCTGCCTTCGGGGTCTTTAACTAAAGTAGCGAAGCGTAACAACGTCTAATGTGTGAAAGTCGGATAAACATTAAATAGACCACGAGCAGCGCAGATTTTATATATTTTGCTTCAAAAGAAACGAACTTTAAAAAAAATATATGTATACTTATCCAGTTTGTAAAGTCAGGGCTACCACAGCCGTGTTTACTATAGACAGATGGTGTTTATCATCTCGTTGGGACGCTAAAATCTGGTGTATCGCAATTACGACCCTCTCAATAGCCCGTGAATGCGTCCCAAGGAACCGATTTTAAATTTTATGTTTGGGCACTTTGTTATAGCAGCCTGTCAAATAAACATCCAATTTGTTCCAATTTCTTTAGTTAAATCTACGAAAATGTCAAAGAAAACACAGTTTTACGAACACAAAATTTTATGTTTGCTCTCAGCAAGGTGATATCCAAAGAGGTATTAGCCCAAAACCTGGCATGTCTCAGCATGGTGTGCAGTGTGTCCTTAAAAAATGAGACGAAACTGGACAAGTGTAGGACAAAAGAAGCGGCCACAGGACCTGAGATGCATTTGACCCTTCAGCTGATCCATGTTCTGTTCACCATCAGAAATGGTCTCAGTAGAAGGGTGTCAAGAAGTCATTCTTAAGGAAGGGAAAGGCTGAGGTATGCCAGATTACCATGCAATACTATCTGGAAAACATCTGATTGGCAGCTGCTTTATTTCTCAGCATGATAATGATCCCAAACACACTGCCAATTCAGTAAAAGCATGCCTGCATAGAAAAACGCATTGGAACACTATCCCCAGAGCCCGGACCGCAACACTATTGAAGCAGCGTGGGATCATCTAAAGCCAGCCAACATCCAAAGAAGAGCTTTGAATGTCCTTCAAGAATCCTGGAGAACTATTCCTGAACTATTCCTAACTGCCAAACAGTTAGCATAACAGCAAATTTTAATTTTCATTGAGTACCTTTTTAGTATTGTAAAAATATTTTCCAGATCCACCACTCCTGTTGCAATCTCTTCGCCTCTTCATACCCCCTCTGCGCCTGGTGTCTGCGGCCATGTGGCATGTTGTGCAGAGGGGAAGCGTGCAGGATTACGGGATGGTGGAAGAGTTCATCAGCACGGTTACAGAAATCGTGCCCGACCTGTTGAACGCAGATCAGAAAGCTCAGCTCCTCCTGGGACTCAGAGCACGGGTAAGTCTCTCTCGCAGAAGTATGGCTGTCACAACAAAGCATGATAACCTCACGGCAGTGTTTTTCCCTCAGAAATTTTTGGGGCTCCTGATTGAAGTCATGCTGGCTGTTTACTGCCACGTGCTGTCTGATCCAGGAAAATCCCAGCTGTAGTTGGACTTTATTTACGCTCTTTTATGTTTTATGATTGTTGTTTCAGGTGGTCCTTGAATTGTGTCGGACCGAGCAGATAACAGACAGAGAAACTGTTCAGATACACCTGAACAGGATCAAGGCCCTCGTGTCCACTTGGGCAGCACAGGTTAGATTCTTTAAAAGGGGGAGAGAAAAAAAAGGCTAGCAACCTTTTCATGTTTTCCATCCAGTATTTTTTTTTTCTGCTTAAACTGCAAGCTTTGTGTGTTTGTTTGCTTTTTTTCCCCCTCCTCAGCCGTGTTTTGCAGATGTAGAGTTTCCAGAGTCAAATTTTGTGGATCAAGTTGAGTTGTTGTTGAAGGACCCTGAAGAGAAGGAGAAGTTCTTCCAGGTTTGTAACTTCATGCACCATTAAACCAATGTATCCTATCTAGTCATAGAGCAACAAATATATAATATGCATTTTTTTCCTGCCCCCTCAGGATGTTTTCCCTACTGACTTTGGGCCTGAATATGACAGTGCTATACAGGTTTTAATGCTGGATTTCCTGTCCAGACTGGAGAAGCTTCTTCCAGTTCCAGATGTTCAACAGGTACTAGAATGAGTGAGGGGAAGGTGGCTTTTTCAGCACCAGTCGGCTCCTCTAAGACATTGGGGGAAGAACCATATCCTGCAGCGTTGTGTATCTCAAGTCTAAAGAGTATTTATAATACGTACTTGTCTTCAGCTTACTTTTTATTTCCTTTTATTTGTGTTTTTGAATCTCTTCTATAGACTGCATCCATGCTCAGCGCTGTCCCTTCAGCACTGGAGGAGTGTGCACACTCAGTTCCTGACCTGCAGCACCTAAAAACCGTTCTCCAGTACCACACAACACTGGGACATTTTGACTTGAATGGTGAGTCTCGTCTTGGATGCATGTTGTTGTCTGCATTGTGTCAGCTCTGTCAAACGACGAATATGAATTTAACAACAGTTTATCTGCAGCAGCCAATAATCTGTGGGTGTTATCTGCATTTTCGTCACCGCTAATCGTGTGACGTAAGTTTGTGCACCACTTCGGATCTATGACAATCATGGTGATAACGTAGGCTCAAGCAAATAAGGTCCCAGTCGCACAGGCCTACAGACCTATCAGTGACCATCTGGCATCCATCACTTGTTAGGAAAAATGTGTGTTCCTCAACATGTTGGTTAAAAACCTCCTTGTGATTGCCTTGGTCACTAGCATACTGCTGAAGTTGTAGTTTGAGTGGAACTTGTGTACACTGTCCGGCTGCTCTCCGAGCTATAGTGAAACTGAAAATTGCAACAAAAACCAGAAATGGAGAAAGTTTGCCTTCAAAGTAGAAGTTGTACCCTTTGAAATATGCTGGCTGCAGCTCTGAGGCGCAATTTCTACTTTGAAGGCGAACCTTCTCCATTTCAGGTTTGTGTTGCACTTTTTCAAGTTTTACCACTACTGGGCTGGTAGTTGGTGTGTATTTGCAGACAGATGTGAAAGACTGCAGGCAGCCGTGGCAATCAGTAGGAGGCTTTTGGTGGTGCACTTTCTCTGTAATAGATTTCACCCAAAGAGAGCCAGCAATCTCCAGGAAACAGTCACAGTCAGTCTCAATGTGCTCATGACGTCACATGACAAACCTGAATAAACTGATTAAAGTAATTTCAGCTAAGTAACTGTTGTTCAACTTTTTTTCTTTTTTTAAGCTTGAACTCCAGCTTTATCTGCTCAGTTCACCATAGTTTAAAGTACACACAGAAGCTACACACATTAACGTAGTGTAATTAAATAGTGAGCAGACATGTGAACTACGTTAGAGGAGATGGGCAGTAGGGCAGTTCGTTTTAGGTTAAATCTCCTTCCATCCATTTTCTTCTGTTTATCCCATTTAGAGTTGTAGGGGTGGGGCTGGGGGTGTGGGGGGTACACCCTGGACAGATGGCCAGTCTGTCGCACGGCTAACACAGAGATACACAACCATTCACGGCCAATTCAGAATCATCAGTTAACCTAATCCCGTGCAGGTCTTTGGATTGTGGAAAGAAGCTGGAGCACCTGGAGAATTTCCACACGGACACAGGGAGAACATGCAGACTCTTTACAAAAAGGCCTCAGGCTGGATTCGAACCCAGAAGGCGACAGTGCCAACCACCACACCACCATGTTGCCTAAGTTTCCCAGTTAGATTTGCTTTTAACCTGAAGACCTAATTTTGAGATTTGAGTGAAAGTCCATAAAAAGGTGGATTTAAAAAGTCCTCAGTGGTTCATGTTTTACTCTGTTTTCAATTCAGTTAAAGAAATCTAACAAATATTATGTATGCTGTCGATTACATTTCTCAGAGGAAACGGTAGTTCTTGTTCTGCCATCCGAAGGGCGACACTAACCAGATCCTGCAGCAGGTGGTTCGTGGCTCTTGTGCTGTTACACAAAAAATCCAAGATGGTGGAGTTGTGGTTCCTGTGTGGAAGTTATTTATTGTCACAAGTCCACTGCTTAAGCGTTTAAGGGAATACTTGGATTATCTCAGTATAAAAACAAAGTCAGTTAAACTTCAGGGATATCAATCTGTCCAGTTAAGAAGCAGAAACCACTGTTGCTCCATATCTCCTGTTTTGGTATAAATGAAAGTGACAGCAGGTGCACTGGAGAGGCAATAACAAAACAATCCCCAAAAAGGAAATGGCTTAGCAGGTGATGGCCGCATATAATTGCTGTCGCTGTGTCCCTCCTGACTGATCAAAACAAAACAAAAAAATCTCTCTGGTTTTGCTTTTTGTTTGTGTACCTGCAGGCCATTCAGGGTGCAGGAACCTTTTACCAGCAAATTCATATTACAAATAACACTACCACAAACAAACCTGCCATTGCTGATCTTTCAGCTTCATCACATTGATAGATCTAATGGGATTCTTCTTTCTCCTACAGATGAAACTCAGGCCATTCCATCTTCCTTTGGGAATTGCATCCTCTCCTCGCTGTCCCTTCCTCAGCTGGAGAAGGTTGTGATTGATCCAGACCAAATACAGTTACAGTCCGCATCAGAGCAGCTGGAAGGCTGCATGACCGTCCAGGTAGAGGGTGAAACTGTGACACTGCTGGACTACATCCAAATTGAACAGCCACCCAGCCTGGTTGATGATCAAGAAGACAATGTAATAAATGAGGAGGAAACGGCAGAAGATGAAACACAAGAGGAAGCAGGTGATGCCTTAAAGCCAGCTTCTTTTCAACCACTTAAACAAAGCAAAAGACTAGAACTGAAGAGAAGAGCCTTAAAAGAAGATAAAGACTCAGCGACAGCTAAGAGGCAAAGGAAAAAATACCCCAACAATAAAACATGTCCTGTGTGCAGTAAGACTTTCCTGCGAGCTGCTGCCATGAGACGGCACCAAGAAATTCATGATGCAAACCGGGACCTCAAGTACAAGTGCACCAGCTGCGACAAACGATTCAGGGACCATTACGACATGAACAGGCACACCATGCGCGTCCACGAAAGGGGGGAGATGTACAACAGCAGTAAAGAGGAGGACTCGGGGGATCCGAGCACTTCAGAAATGTCAGAAGACAAAAACTGTTCTCTATGTGGCAAGTATTTTGCTCGCCGAGTGGATATGGAGCGGCACATGAAGTCACACTCAGAGGACCGCCCATACAAGTGTGCTTTCTGTGAGAAGAAATTCAAGAATCCTTATGTTTTAAAGAGACACCAGAAGGAGATCTGTAAGAGCAGAGAGCAGAAGAAGCTAAAGAGGAAAGAAATGCAGCGCCCGAACGTGCAGCCAAATTCAGAGGTGTCGATGGAGGGTAAAGTCTGTCCCATCTGCAGCAGGATCCTCCCCTGCACTGCAGACATTGCAAAGCATTTACGGTCCCACTCCGAAGAGCGTCCCTTTATTTGCATCACATGCGAGAAAGGCTTCAAGTACAAAGATACGTTAAAGAAGCATCAGATTATTCACGGTCACGAGGGCATCAGGGAGGAGCAGAGCAAGACGGTGGAGCAGATTTTGGCTGAAGCCGAAATGTTGCCGCAGAACAGCGGTGAGACTGGAGATACTGATAAACAGGAAAGTAATCCAGACAACGTCTGAGGAGTCCCCCTCAATGCCTGTGCAAAACGTGGCCAAAAAAGGCCTTAAAGTGTGCCCGGTCTGTTCTCGAGCATTTGACAGCGTCAAAACCCTGAACAGACACATACAGTGCCACACAGATGATCGGCCGTATCACTGCGTCCACTGTAAGAAGCGCTTCAAACACATGCACGGCCTCAAAAGACATCAGATTTACGCCATCTGTCACAAGAAAACCAGCCGGTTCTTGTGGAAAAAGAGCAGAGGGCGGGACCGAGCCAAAACGACATGAGCAGCACCGACCCCCAGCAGGGGCCCCTGCTGAAGATCCCAGTGTGGTGTTCAAACTGTGGCAAGCACTTTGAATACCTGTCCGCTTTGAAGGACCACCAAGAGAACGTTTGCAAGCTGGAAGTGAGGGAAATCATGAAATGTGACGACTGCGGGAAAAGAATTTAAGAGCATGACCATGCTCAAGGTGCACCAGAGGATTCATGACCCCCTATACTGCAAAGAGTGCGGGAAGATTCTGGCAAACGAGCCCGCCTTTGAGAGGCACAAGCTGATGCACAGACCGATGCAGTGCACAATGTGCGACAAGACTTTCACGTTACTGAGACGCTTGAGGGAGCACTACGAGAAGCAGCACAACTTCACCGGGCCATATCCCTGTCCGCAATGTGACAAAACCTTCATCCAGCTGTCCTACCTCGCCATTCATCAGAGAATCCACAAAGGAGAGTTCCCTTACATTTGCGACATGTGCCCGGAGAAGTTCAGGTCCTCAAACTGTCTGACGGTGCATCAGCGGAAACACACAGGGGAGAAACCCTTCCTGTGCTGGCAGTGCGGGAAGTGCTACCGCTCAGCTTCGGAGCTCACGGTCCACATGGGAACACACTCGGAGGAGCGACCCTGGACCTGTACACAGTGCGACATGGCTTATCGCACCAAGCTGCAGCTCACGAACCACGTGGAACAAGTCCACATCGGCGTCAGGTACCCCTGCAACAGCTGTGGGAAGCAGTTCATGAAGGAGACGTCGCTGAAGAGACACGAGCTTATCCACACGGGAGACAAGGCTGCACCAGTGCACCGTGTGCGGAAAGACCTTCCTTACCGCCAACGAGCTCAGGCTCCACAACAGGTATCACACTGGGGAGCGCCCGTACAAGTGCGAAGTGTGCGGCAAAGCCTTCATCCAGTCAGGCTACTTGAAGTCGCACATGCGCATCCACACAGGAGAGAAGCCATTTAGATGTGACATATGTGACAAAGGTTTCAGGTTGTCTTATCACATGAAGAAACACAGGCGGACTCACGCTGGGAAGCCAAAGAGCTACGTATGCAAGGAGTGCGGGTTAGCATTCCTCCAAAAAAAATCCCTTTGTGAACACTCGCTCACTCATGAATTTAAAGTGGAGTCAACTTTCACAGAGGAAGTGAGAATAGAGTTTCAGTAGAAATCCAAATGTCTCTTTACCAGATGTTCAGGCGTCACCAAAAACACCGACGGGTTTAAACGGTGGCGTTTTTGTTGCTTTGTGTTCATTCAGGTGTTCTGAAGAACCTATCAGTGATCTGTAAGGCATGTGTATTAGAAACCAATGAACATTTTCTGCTTAAGTCTTTCTGCAATAAAAAAAAAAAGAATTTTACCATCTCTTCATTTTGTTTTTTGAATAAATGTTTCCTTTTTAAATCATGAATGTTTTTTTTTTTTGTTTTTTTTTACTGTCCAGTAATTTGGGGTTTAGACCAGGGGTGTGAAACATGTGGCCTGCTACCTAAAACCAGCCCACCAAAGGCTCCAGTTCAGTCCACTGGATGGCTTTGCAAAGTGAAAATTACCATAAATTCTTAATCATTCCATTAGTTTTTATTAAAATGCATTTCCGTTCCTGGTGTGGTGATTTCAAGTTACAAATATTTTTGAGAGGTGGTTTGAATCAAAAATTTTTAACCACGAGCTTTTTTGCTGTCATCTGTAAAATGAAATGCTAGAAAGAGTCTTATTTTGCCCCTGATGTCAGTGATGATCTCCATTAGGTTATTTGGAGGAAAGGGGGGATTGCCACCAGAACAAGTGTGTTACTGGCATGGGTGTACGGCCCAAAGCTGTGACCACGCAGTGGCCACAAGTTTTGGCTCTTCACTGAGCCTACGCCCCATGTATTTCTTGTAATTTTGGTGACAAATGGACCAGATAACACAACATTGGCGCATCCCTCTGGTTTTGGTTATTGCAGACAGCCAGGTAATTGTTTGCAGTATTTGTTTTTTAAATCACATTTCTACTGATGGAAGCTGTTGAGCTGCGTTTTGTTTGTAATAAAGGAAGTAATTGTAATTAATCTGGAGTTAAACATATGCTAAACATACAGCTGGCATAAATTCACAATTTAACAATAAAAACAAAGACCCTGGACACACAAGACAAACACAGATCTGACATAAAGTTATAAAACGCCTTAATCTGGTCCAAAGAGGTTTAAATGTATTGGGTTCCTCAGGTAAATCAATAAGAATGGACGGTGGTGCTGCAGGAAGAGCCAATGCATTGGTGTCACTCAGGGTAAACTAACAAAATGGCACCCGCTAATTCTAGTCATCGCTACCTAAAAAGGAGGCTTCCAGTCACCCACCCTTCTGTGCTACAGCCCAGCAAAAGCTCAGTCTACATGTGTCTCAACCCCCTCTTTTTAGGGGTGCTCTTCCTTGCCTCTTCGTACAGTTCAAATCCTGAGTCTTCTGATAAATCTTGAGAAGGAAGCATCAAATTACCAAGAGCACGACTATCAAAGAGTCTGGCTCCCCAGAAAAGCTCTTGGATGCTGCAGTGGCCTCAGAAGGTACATCCTTTGATGAAGCTGTTCTGAGGCACCTTAAACTCAACCTTGGTGTCTTCCTCAGTCCTCACCCAGTAAAAAGAAAAAAAGCTCCAGAGTTGTCAGGTTCTTCTCAGCAGTAGGGAACTTTTAACAAGCCCTTCAGGTCATGCTTTGAGGGCAGCAGTGAAGACTAAATTACCATCTTGACTTTTTTCCCACTGAATTGCTTCTTTTAAAAAATTTGATGCATTTAATCATTTATCAAAGAAAACCCTAAAATTTATGTTCATAGATCTCAGAAACTCACATTGAGCCACAACTAATTCAACCTAACAGAGTAAAAGAAAAAAAAGAAACCCAGAAACTGAATCATGTTCTAAAAAACACAAACATTTTTCTCTCCTGTCAGAAATAAACTACACTGTGGGCGATGAGATTAGATAACCTACCTGCTCGAGACTGCAGTTTTTCTTAAATATTGGCCATATTTTTGTCATCTTCCACTTCAGCTGCCTTCTGTGGTCTTTTGTTTGGTGGTGTACAAAAGCAAAACTACTAAAAAAAAAAAAGTGCTTCACTGTCCACGAGTAGATGAAAAGCAAGGGGGGTTCTCAGTTCAATTTAAACCATTCCCTTCTGCATCAAAGTGGCTAAAAACATTCCAGAAAGGAAGCCAAATAAAACCAGAGAGCCTTACATGATTTAAACTGTGGTCTTTTATTAGCTGTCCACAAAAGCATGTCATGGAACGACAGAAACTGCAGCACGAGTGTAACATTCCTTTTTGTTGTTATACTCCACCACATCCCTGCTTCTCACACCATGTATAATTTATATTTCATATATATATATATATTTTGTACAATATACATGTTCTCATCAAAGGAAAAAAAAAATAGCAAAAGTTCATCCCGTCCCCTCGGTGGATGTGAAATCTAGCGACTACCCCATGCATGTTTCCACTGTGTCTAGGAGAAGTGGCGTTTATTAGGAACAAGTACGCAGGCAAATAAATGCTGGGACAAATAAAGGGGAGAGTCTTGGTAGACAAAGCTGGTGTACAGAGCACATTCTCAACAACATTAAACAAGAAGAGCCATGCGAACCGACACTTTACTCTACAGCTTGGACCCACTTTGGAATCAAAGGCGCCAGTATAGGGGCAAGCTAAAGTTAGTCTTTTGCTAATGGTGAAACATTAAGACTAATAAAAAAAGTATTTTGGCTTATTCTCTCTATTCTAATGGTAAAGCCACATATGTTTTTTTTTTTTATAATCACAATAAGACTTGAACTTAAGCTCACAGTTGAAATACTAATGCTTTTGATTGAGAGAGAGAGAGAGAGAGGCTACAGTAACACTGGCACGGAAAGTGCTTGACATCATTATGAACCTTTTTACCTCTGCGGAGACAAAACGGTTTGCATCTTTAAGTTACGTTTCACATTTAAGAAGCGAGTTTCCATTCAAACATGGGCGTGTGCGATGAGTCGGCAACTTAAATATCAGCTGCTTCAAAGCTTTCAGGGTGAAGTCAACACCACGGTGGCAAAGAAATACATCGAGGGGGGTCAAAAGGAGACAGAAATAATATTTATATATATCCAGCCTTTTTTTTTTCAGTCACTCATTTGTCTTTATGAGTCTTTCAGCTTTACTGTAATACAATCTAATGGAAATATTGCTTAATTTGAAAACTTTAAAGAACATTTTTATATATTCTTTTTCCCTTTTGTAAAATAAAATATCTGTGGAATGTAAAATAAAATATATCGTGCTGCGTTATGTAGGTAAGAAAATAAAGCTGTAGGATAACATCTGTATTTTCTCTTCTGTAGCTATTTACAGAACTCTTGTATATATTCCTATATCTCTCTCTTAAAATGAATCGGTGGGCCCCAAACAAGTACTTAAATATCTAGAGGTACAGTCTGATTACAGGAGGAACAACCACCACAGAGTACGAGGACACTTGAAAGATGTTTGCATTGTTAGCCAAAGTGAAGCATGTGTTTTTTGTTTTTTTTTGGCTTCTTGCTGGACTGGAAACATTGCACGTTTGCTGCATTGTTACATTCATGAAATATACTGTGTGTGTGTGTGTGTGTGTGTGTATATATATATAGGGGTTAGGGTTAGGGTAGGGTTAGGGGTTAGGGTTATATATATATATATATATATATATATATATATATATATATATATATATATATATATATATATATATATATATATATATATATATATATATATATATATATATGTGTGTGTGTGTGTGTGTGTGTGTGTGTGTGTGTATATGTGTATACATATATATACACATACACACACACAGTCAAGGGAGAGAGGTAATGGTTACATCACTGCATGAGGTTTGTGAGTTGTTTTTTTTTTTGAGCATCAGAGCTGACAGTCCAGCACTGTTGCTGCTGAAAATCAGGGAACTGCTTTAAGATTTCCTTCTTTTAGAACTGATACGTGTTATTTAATGCACACCTGGCAAGCAGCTGTGCAGGTAATCACAGGGAGCATAAGGCTGAATT
This sequence comes from Pterophyllum scalare, assembly GCA_024447675.2. Classification (NCBI taxonomy): domain Eukaryota; kingdom Metazoa; phylum Chordata; class Actinopteri; order Cichliformes; family Cichlidae; genus Pterophyllum; species Pterophyllum scalare. The sequence continues at coordinate 52,963 of JAMQGT020003827.1, forward strand.
ACTGCACACTTTGAGCACTGAGATTAGATGCAACATGGACTTATTTGGGAGCAAATTAAGAAAATTCACTTTTCACAGACTCAACAATGTACTGGAAATGTTCCTCTGAGCTTTTGCTTCATAATGACATAACATCACGCAGTTGCTGCAGATTTATCAGCTGCACATCCATGATGTAAAACCAGTTCCACCACATCCCAAAGGTGCTCTATTAGATTGATATCTGGTGACTGTGGAGGCCATTTGAGCACAGCTCACTGTCATGTTTGGTCTTTGTGACATGGTGCATTATCCTGCTGGAAGCAGACATCAGAAGATGGGTGCACTGCGGTCATAAAGGGATGAACGTGGTCAGCAACAACACTCAGGTAGGCTGATGCTGAGCTGGCACTAAGGGGTCCAAAATGTGCCATGAAACACTTTTTCTGCCACTACCGCCAGCATGAACTGTTGATATGAGGCAGGATGAATCAATGTTTTCATGTTGTTTACACCAAATTCTGACCCTACCATCTGAATGTGACAGCAGAAATTGAGACTCATCACATCAGTCAATGTTGTTTTTAATCTTCCATTGTTTAATTTGGTCAATCTGTCCAAAATGAGACAATGGAACAGCTAAGAACAATTTCCTGTTCTTAGCTTACAGGAGTGGTACCTGGTGTGGTCTTCTGCTGCTGTAGCCCATCTGCTTTAAGGTTGGATGTGCTGTGCATTCAGAGACGCTCTTCTGTGTACCTTGGGTGTAACAAGTAATTATTTGAGTTACCGTTACCCTCCTGTCAGCTTGAAGCAGTCTGGCCGTTACCATTGGTCATCAAGGCATTTTCACCCAGGGAAAAATTTCAGGACATTGTCTGTAAACCCAAGAGACGGTTCTGTGGGAAAATCCCAGCCGATGAGCAGCTTCTAAACTACTCAGACCAGCCCGTCTGGCATCAAAAACCGTGCTAAGTTAAAGTAATTTAAATCCCCTTTCTTCTTCATTCTCAGTTTGAACTTCAGCAGGTCACCTTGACCAAGTCTACATGCCTAAATGCACTGAGTTGCTGCCGTGTGATTGGATGACTATGTACTTGCAATAACGAGCGGTTGGACAGGTGTACCTATTAAAGTGGCTGGTCTGCATTTACCCCATTTACACTTGCAAGTAACATATGAGAAACCACATGTAAATGCAGAGTGGAAACACACACAGAACCCAAGCCACACATTTGGAGTTCTTTACACAAAAGCTTCAGAGAGCAGCAGTAACAACAGCTCAGGAAAATAAACAGAACCCTGACCTGGGACGTGCCATGTTTGTTGACAAGTCTGACTAATTTCCATACTGATTACATGCACAATGGAGATAATGAGAATGCATTTTTATATCAGATGCAAACATAAAGACCCATAAATCACATAATGCATTCAGAGAACGTATCCAGATACAGATGGCTGGTATAAATGAGGTAATTGTGTCTCTAATAAACTCAGTGCTGTGTGCAGAATTCAGCCTCTCCTTCAAAGAATTCATGTGGGGGTGAAGCCTAAAACAAAGAGTGACTTTAACATGCATCTCATGGTCTACCCCGATGGCTCAGAATATTATCTGAAAATAAACTGAGGGAAAAACCCTTTGACTGGACTTCAACTGGAACAATCTGCACCTCACTCAGCCTACTCAGTCTACACGGAAAGCACACCTAAAGCAAAAACAGAGGAGTCATACAGACAGATTAAACATGCAACTTTGCATAAACAAGACGCACAGCAGGGAGCACATTCAATGAGACTGGTGTCATCAGCCAAGCGCGTGTGAGGGAATACTGTACATCAGCTTACAAAAGCACCAGCACGATGACTTTCAGATCATATTTACACATTTGCTTTAAGCATCTTTAAAGAGAAAGTCCCTGCCAATGGAAAACCCCTCTCCAAATCCCGCTCAATTCGCTTGGCGGTGGATAGAAAGTCAGTAAGCAGCGTTTTCCCTTACTCCCCCCTGCGAAAGTGGTCCGTGAAGTAAGCTCTGCATAAAAAGCAATATCAGGGTAGCTCAGTTGACGAGGTGTCATGCAAAAAATAATAATTTAAAAAAAGAGTCGTCCGTGGGCGTTATCACAAGTTAATTTCCCAGCTGGGCATCCATGTTTCAAGCATAAGTCAGCATAGATTTCACTGAGTGGGCCGTCTTTAGTCAAATGAGCGCTGCAGCGTCGGCCACGGTGGAAGTTCCTGTGATCAGTTTGGCCTCTGCACACAGTAGATATAACACAGTGAATCCAACATAGAAGTGACAGAATGAAATGTAAATAAGTACCACCTAAAAGTCCGCCTGCTGGCTTTGCTACTAGTCACTTTTATTGGTTGTATAGAAGGATTATATCTAGATTTTGGCATGTGTAATGGCATCCACTTCCATAAAGTATTATTGTTTGTAAACCACAGTCTTATTTCGCGGATGATGATGAAGCTGCATTTATTGAGTTAAAATTCTACTCTACCTTTTCGAGTGAAAAAAGTGGACAGTAGCCTATGTATTTCATGCATGTATCCTATATGAAATACGATAGAAAGTTTTAGAATCACGGTTAGAGCTAAGTGATACTGTTGGGTCAAGGCAGTTCTGTTTTTTTTTTTGTATTTTTTTTTAAAGTTCTATTACTCTTTAGGGTGAGACGTGATTGATGGGAGCCACTAGGACAACAGAGTTTAAGGTCAGAAAGTCACAACATGAACCCTCATTGAGCTGCAACAGGCAGAATTAAAGGGAATTCCTGACTTAAAAACATCCGACAGCTCCTCTTCATCAGCGGGGGTGGGGTGGGGGTATAGCAGGACGCTGGATGCTAAAAGTGGTGTTACATGGATGCTGTGGTTGGATTGGAGGGCTCCGGAGAGGATGGCATCACACCACGGAGCCCTTGGAGGTGGAGAGGTGGATGGAGTGGATGCGCGTGGCCAGAGTCTTCTCCAGGTCGTGGAGGATGTCGGAGCAGATGCCGGGGCTGGACGCGGGGCTCTCGGCGGGGGGAGGTTCATACAGGAGCTGCTTGAAGCTGTCGAGTTCGATAAGCAGCACCATGTTCTTCAGGAAGTAGCCCTCGATGAAAGCCGTCAGCTCCGTGGCACCAAGGAACTGGAATGAACGATGAAAAGAAGGTGTGACTTTAGCAGATTTTGAATACTGATTGTATATAATTGTTGTGCCAATGTTTTTCTTTAAAAATTACAACAGCAGCTAGTAATTTGTTAATCGAGTAAAAAACCTTTAGTCAGTTGGATCTGAACAACTAACAGAACATTTTTATTCCTGCACTTTCCAGTGGAAATTCGGAAAGTCGGATTTCCCACTCTGAAAGCTGCAGAAACTCCACCAATCCCAACTTCACAATCCAAGATGGAGTAAAACTGATAAACTTGTACTCTGTGCTACCACTTTTGTGTGTTTTGTGTATTTGAGACCCGCTAAATAAGCCATACACAGAGCACTGACCAGGCCTGTGTGGGTATTTGTACCAACAGCCAATCTGAAAGGTTTATGCTCCATTTTTGGTAAAACATGGGTGTCATCGTTGTAGCTGCGTTCATTTTCTATACAGATTCTGATATCACAGTCATTTGAGTCATTGTTGATAAAAAAATAAAATATATATGAGAACAGCTTAAAAATACACCGGTGGCGATCGTATTGCCAGTCTGCAGTTGTTAATTAATGGTATGTTTGCACCTTACATAAGAGTTCATTACACAAGCCTTTTTTCCCTCCTGTTTTGCTCTTTACAAATAATTTACTGTCACCAGTATGTAATCAGCTGCTACAGACAGTAAGCCTCCCACCTTGGCGTGTTTGTAGAGGTCCACACAGGTTTCAGTGGTGATGTTCTTGGAGCAGATGATCTCACAGTGTCTCTGAAGGGCCTCTAGTTGGAAGAATTTGGCTGCAGACAGGAGCTGCAGGGAACAGTACAGCCACACAGAATGAGGCACAGGACTTGGGATTAGAAATGTTAATACTTGTGCTGTCACTCAGCAGGCTTTGGGTAAGGCTCTCTTACCTCCATCACTTCAGTGTTGCGTATATGCAGGGACTCGGTGCCTCCACAATACAAATACTGCATCACCAGCTGTAACAGAGAACAGTACAGGCTTCAGGATATGAAGTGGATGAAGAGTACAAGAGGGACCCTTTGTTCCTGGTGGTCTTCTGGAGAATTTGTTTTGATTTATTTAGGCTCGCTGTGTCTGAATCACGCATGTTGGTTGTTTGAATAAAGCTTCCTTTGCCTGGCAAATACCTTCCCTGCATCGCTCAGCTCTATAAGTAGTAACTCAAAAAAAAATAAAAAGTTAAAGTTTAAAAAAAAATGTGTCACACATTTTAATTTGACTGTTTCTTTTAAATAAATCAATAATATTCTAAAACAGACTGACACCTGGGGACTGGGGACTATTTTCAGCTGTGGATTAATTCACATCTTAGCGAGTATATTCGAGGGTCTGTCTGGCAGCAGGACAGTGTTTGTGCTCAAAATACACTACAGTGTGTTTTTTCCACATGCCAGCCAGTGCAAAAGCGAGGCTCACTGATGTGTTTTAAATAATTTTCAGACAACAATGGAGCTCTGTGGCACAGAGGAGTCAGATATATCAGGCTGTGACTTGTTGGTAGATTAAATTTGCTGCTGGTTTCTATTAATTTATGTTAAATATCAGTGAAGGGAACTGAACTTCATAAAGGTTTATATTACTGTTGAAGTGAGAATTACGCTCACATATTTTCTTTGTGATGAATTTTTATTGCCATTTAAACAATAAGCCTTCAAATCGGTAAAAACAAAGAGCACAACAGGGAGACAGAGCTACAATGTAGCCATGGGGCTAAAGAAGATAAAGATAAAGAACATCCCAAAAGGGAACAACCACCGTCATCGAGTAAGCAAGTAGTAACAATGTTTCCAACTATTTAGCAGCCGTCAAGCCGGTTCAAGCTCACATTTCTGAGCTTTGCGCACTTGCGGCTGCGGCTGATCATGTTTATGCAATTACATAAAATAAAATGAATATCTTACATGGAAAATATTGTACTTGACATGGCTGATCTCAATGCAGGTGTTTTCTGCCGCAGGTCGGTTTTGGAGCAGCGACTTGAACCTGAAGAAGTCAGATAAATTTCACATTATTTCCACAGCTGTGTTGCATCCTGCTCTTTTGTTTAACAGAATAAAAGATGAGCAACATTTCTGCTTACCTGGGTGAAGCTGTAAACAGCAAAACTTTATGTGCATAAAATGGTTTCCCCTCCACCAGGAAGGTAACGTCAGACATCTCCTTGTTGTTCAGGAAGTGTGGGTCTAAAAAAAATGCAGATAAGAACGATGCTCCTTATTCAAGTCTCCCAAACAATGCATGCAGAGCAGCGAACAGCAGTAGATTACACTAATGTGGCCATTAATTACCACAAGGCCTATTCATCATTCACCTATCAGTGCTAAATTATCAAATCACAACAATTTCCATTGCATTAGTATTCCCGAACGGCAGGGAATTTGAATTTGATATCCGGTGCTGGCATCCTCGAGTGCATTTAATTCACTGCACACACAGTGTTTTACAACACTTTTGAGCCCTGTCATTAAAGGATCAGCAGGTGGCGCTGCAGCACTTTCACAACTTCTTCCTCACTTCTCTCAAAAGAAAATGCCTGAAAAAAAGGCATTCAGTTTGAGATGTTTATGGCAGATTGGCATCATTACACACAAGTCTACGCATTTTATCTGCATGCAAAACAAATCACGTGTAAAATGGGGAAAATATGAGATTACTTTAAAATGAGACTCACTTTATAGTTGTGGTCAGATGTTTACAGCATACAGCTTTAATCACTTTAAAGAACAACTGGTACTGAAGGTTCTGCAATGTTTTTACTTTAACTTAACAAGGCTGATTAACTTCTCGTTAGTGATCATCTTTGCTGGCATAAAAAAAGATTTCACTCATTGGATTGACCAATACTCAGAATGATGGGAAAGACTAAGGAAGTCAGTGAAGCTCTAAGAAGAACTGTAGGTTTACACAAGTTGGGAAGCCATTTTCAAACAACTGCAGATTCCAAGATCATCAGTTAAAACAACTGTGCATAAGTGTATTCAGATGTGTCACCACCTTGCCAAAGTTTGGAAGAAGACTCCAAACTGTCACTCTTCAGATGAGAGGAAGCTCATTAGGATGTTCAGGAACAACCCAGGAACCACCAAGACTCAAGCCTGCCATGAACTGGAAATCACCTGGAACACCAGCATCACTGTCTATAGTGAAGAGAGTTTTACATTGCTGTGGACCAAGAGGGTGCGGACCAAGAAAGAAACCCCGTGCTCCAAAATTGACACCTTCAAGCTCGACGGAGATTTCAGCTACCCACATGGACAAGCCAAATGCCTTCTGGAGAAAGGTTTTATGGTCAGACAAGACGAAGATTGAGTCATTTAGCCACAATGAGCAAGATGTGTTAGGAGGAGTAAAGGTGAGGCTTTCAAACCTAAGAACACTGCACCAGTTTTCATACATGGTGGTGGTAGCATCATGATCTGGGGCTGTTTTACTCCAGTGGTACTGATACACTGCACAAAGTGGATGGAACAATGAAGGAGAGGGGCTACCTCCAAATTCTTCAACTTCACCTCAAATCAGCAGGTAGAACGTTGAAACAGGACAATGATCCCAAACACACATCAGAACTGGTTTTGGAATGGATAAAGCCAGCTAACATTAAGCTTCTGGAATGGCCTTCCCAAACTCTATTGAAAATTTGCGGAGTATGCTTAAAAGCCAAGTCTGTGCCAGGAAACCAAACAATTTAACTGAACTCCACCAATTCTGCCAAGAAAGTGGACAAATATCCAGCCAGAATTACGCCAGAAGCTTGTTGATGGCTACCAAAAGCATCTGGTCGAGCTGCAACTTGCTAAAGGACATTTAACCAAATATGGCAATTACTAGTAATTTTAATGATGTAAATGATCTATTTGAATAGAAAATGACAGCAATAACAAAGTCCAAAATGTAGAAAAGTAATTAATAGGACTTCCATGACACAGGGACAAAATGTTGAAATATTAGTTTTTAATACCCCAGAGTAGTAAAGTACATCATAATAATGCCTTAGACTTATATAGCGCTTTTCACGGTACTCAAAGTGCTTTACAATTCTGTGCACCATTCATTCACACCTCAATCATACTTGGTGGTGGTAAGCTACTAATGTAGCCACAGCTGCCCTGGGGCAGTTTGACAGAAGCGTGGGTGCCAATTTGCGCCTATGGCCCCTCCGACCACCACCAACCACATTCACACTTTTGTGTCCCACATTGGGACACAATGACAGCACACACTCAGACGGGGACTCAAACTAGCAACCCTCCAGTTGCGAGGTGAGCACCTACCCACTGCGCCACTGCCACCCATGATATCCTCAGTGAACAAATCTAGTGAATGCTTCTTGCTATGAGATATAGAATATAGACACAAAGCAACGTCAGACAGAGGGAATATTGTCATTGTCTTTAGCGGACTTATGAAATGTTCTGAGTTAGTAAGCGAGGAAGAGGTACAGGACCTTCAGCTTGTTTTAATAGTATCATAAAGTGTAAAGTATTATGAATACTTCACATGGTCCTTCACTTTGACTTAACAACACTGCAACATCTCAAATTTGTCATAGTGAAGGAGGGAATGCATAAAAACTTTATGAAGGCATAACTTAACTTTTACCTTATAAAATGTCAATATGTTTTCTTTTATTACATTTGTATGTTTTTTTTTTATTAATTAAAGTTAATTTAATTACCCTGACAAAGAATAGGGAAAAAAATCCCCTCAGAAAAAGGGGTTTCAGAATGTTAAATGTAAGACTTTTTAAGATCTTTTAATACCACATGCATCACAATTCAATACCCGTTTCATTACTGTGCTAAACTATTTTGGTAAACAAGTAGTAGTAGTATTATATCAACTTGCAGTAGTTCATAATTGAGTTAGGTAGACCTCAAAATCAAGCTCAGCAACAATACTAGCATGGCTCAACTGATTTCACTCTGTGCATCTTATTGGAAAATCTCATATATGGTGTATTATTTCAGTCTGCCTAAAGTTGCTTTACGTCTGCAAGCCACTGTGCAACCCGCCACCACCCAAGCTGTTTCTGAAACAATTAATACAACACTTTTATTAAGTTTCGTTAAGTTGCACTTCAATCATGTCCTGATTGTTTGAGTTCGAATCCTGTGATGTGAAGCAAAATAGCAAAATTTTGTTTTTCTAACAAATTATGGACCTCACTGTAATTTTACTTTGAACCAACACTGACAATCGGCTTTTCAGCTTCAGCAGTGACCGGTGTTGACTCGAACCCCATGAAGAGGACTGAATAGCACAGTCGCACTTTATAAATGTCTCTCTGCAGCCTTCAACAAGTTACAAAAGCCTTTTTAACAAGAGACAATATCAGAACCTTTTTTACATGAAATTCAAGATTTTATTACACCTTCTAAAGCATTTTTTGAGGAAACTGAATGGAATGCAATCACTGTGAAACCTTCAAATGCATAGTCTCTACTGCTAAATAATGTTCACACAGCTCCTTAGAAGAGGAATAAAATAGTCCTTTAGATAGCTTCTCCCAAAAGTGGTATTATTTCAACTAACAGATAAAAACAAATCTCAGTATGTCTAAAATGTCAAGAAGATCTTGTTTCATTATGATTTTGAAGCAATAATCTGACATTGTGGCTTTTTTTTTGTCATTTTGAAACACAGAAGGATGTGCTAATAAAAGGATTTAATCCTAAATCTATTTGAAAACTGTAATTTAATCATCTGCAGCAAATATGAAAGGAACCTGCATATGTAATGAGTGGAAAACTTAAGGAACAAAGAATAAAGAGTGACTGACAAGTGCTCTCTGAACTCGAGCTAACTCCTCGCTCTCAAAAAGACCCAAACACAACCAAAAACAGCGAGCAAATTCACAGCAGTCGCTTCCTTGTCACACAGCTTCATTTAGAAAGAAAATGTTAAACAGTCACTATTAATAACTCGCTCTCTTACCTAAACGTGATGTCTGCTTCTTCTTGATCTCTGTCAGCTTAGGGATGGGGAAGGGCCCGTAGCACTGCGTGAAAATGACTGACAACTGCTGACTTATAACTTCATTCTGCAAACAGACACCAACACCAGTGAGGACAGAAACTTTATACATATTAAGAGTTTTGTGGCCTCAGTTTTCCATGAGCTACCCGGGACGAAAAATTATGCAAATGTATGATAATATGGTTTGAAGTGCAGCTAAATTTATGCAAATATGAGTGTTATTAATGTCAGCCTAGCACATGGGCACGGGGCGGTTTGTATTCCCAGAAAGCGCGCCTTACTTTGTCTGATGTTTCTCTAATAAGCATTTTGTTTACATGCACATGAAAGAAAGCTCCAGTGACCTTGCTGGATCGGAGGATCTGGAACATGAGTGGCAGGCCGTGCGTGATCAGCTCCTCGGTGTATTCGTCCTCCTGGATGCAGCAGAAGTCTTTGAGCAGGCCCTGGATCAGCGGTCGGCGGTGCTGAATGAAGCAGGTACGCAGGGACTCGAGCCAGGTGTGCAGCGTCCAGGGAACGCCTGGGAACAACACCAGCACACGGAGAGTGAATACACACAACATCGGAGGGCGAGCGGTTTCAAGGGCAACAGAACCGACCATGTTTCCATCACTTGATGGTGTAAAGTGAGAGGTGGAGGGCGGCTGCGTGGTGGTTGTTTGGATTAGTGGAAAGTGAAAGAGTTCCATTGGGAATACAAAAGCAGCACCTGAACGTAATTAAAGAACATCTGATATGAAGGACATGAAGAGCAGATGCTTTAAGTTTAGCTGATGAAATGAATGGAAAACTCAATAATTCATCATTGAAGTTATTTATCATCCAGATATTTAGACATTTTGTATGTTTTCTGTCATTGCACATTGCTTATTTTATTTGTCAACCGTCAATAAAAACTGAATAAATCTTTACGTGGCAAATGCTGCATCCAATTTCTCACAGTTTTCTACATTTTCCTAATTTTTTAAAATGTGTATCCTGAGCTTAACAGTGGCTGGCAACAAAATTCCAATATCTCCAAATTTTAAGATGTTGTTAGAATAAAATTTGCCATTATGAAAGAAAAAAACAAACAGCTTATCACTCATAGAGTAGCTTAAAGCCTGGAAACGTTGTCCCACAGCTGTAAAAGCTGTGTACCAACACCCCTAAAGCTTCAAAATTAGCAGCTTATTTCTCATGTGTAAACCACAGCAACACCTGGGTTTTTGTACTGATTTAACAAATGGGATATAATGTGTTAATTGTGAGATGTGCTGGTAAGTTTGCATTTTAAAAAAAAAGGTCAGCACCAGACTTTTCAGCTTGCTGCTTGAATCTGAAAATCCTTGTATCCTTAAAGACCAAAGAAATAAGCTTATTTCCAACAACTTCAAACTATCACCTAATGATCAAACAGTACAGTACAGCTACGAAATTGACTTAGGTAGTGCGAGGTTGTTTTGCTGACTAAAATCAATAAATCCTCATCAAAACCTAATCAGCAGACCACATAAGGTCCTGTGCTCAATGAGCTGGGGTGCAAGCCGATGATTGCCACATTTACAAAATGAGCACAGCTCGAGGACACAGTTTCATCATCACGCTCACACCTTCGACCGAGCTATTATCGCCTTAGATATAAAAAGTCCTACTTCTCCGAGTGTTTCATGGCTGGATGAGTGGTTGTGATTTCTGAGGGCGTGTGCACAGGACAGGACAGGACAGGACACGTACACCACGAGCACATCTCCACGACAGCTGGAGGCACCGGAGAGCGATGCATGTGTGCCAGTGAAGCATGCATTAGTAAATCTGACCTAAGCTGCGGATGTCTATGGTGATGTCCACATGGCCGTGCTCTGCGCTATGGTACATGGCCTCTCTCAGGGCCCTCAGTCTGGCCTTTCCTGTTCGCAGGGTCCCTCCGCCATTGGCCTGGGGAGCCAACCTCTTCTCCCCTGGATCGGAACCCTCAGCTAGGATCTCCTCCAGGGACAGCACATCCCCCTTTTCTTTCTCTGAATGGGACAGGAGCTTCCGAAAAACATTCCTAGATGAGAGAAGAGAGATAACACAAAATGACAGGGTAAGGGCAAGATGTAAACACCTGCCCTGGGGTCACATAGTACGAAGGAAAGCTGTGAAGTTAATGGTTCCAAGTTAGACACCCACAAGCTGCATTAAATCCACATTAAGCCCATTTGGCTCTCTAGCTCTCACTGGTACTCACTCTTAATTGACTACTAATGCCCTGATGTACTCTGAACCTGCATTGCTGCTGTGTAGGAGAGATAATATATGAATCTTAAAGGGAGCAGGCTGAATAAAAACTGTTCCAATTCTCGAAATTCATTCGCACTGCATTGACATTGCATCATTCCATTTGTGCAACATAATGATGCAGCAGTAGCAGATGCCCCCCTTTGAAAAGAATGGACTGCAACACATAACATAAACAGTGTGATCGCAGGCTGATAATGCATCTCTGCGCCATCTGCTTCAGTGAGGAGGGCCTCGTTTGGAGTCCAAGTGCAGTGAAACATCACGTCCTGTTAGGGGAGATTGTTTGATCAGCGCTGACTTTGAAGCTGTTTATAAAATGTTGTTTCTTTGCCACTAACAGGCTGTTGGTTTTCTCAGGTTCTGGGCAGAATTACACTGCATTTTCTTAAGGTTGTGCCTCTGATCTGTATGCCCGCATAAACCCAGACATAGCATGTTCTCCGCTGCAGCAACCTCTATCCTTCCGGTTTAAGGCTTTTCGCACAATCTTAAACCTGGCTGCAGAGATTTGCTCCCACTCGGCAACAAGAGCATTACTGGTGCCGATAACATCTGGCTCACAGCTAGCGGTCTGATTCATCCCAGAGGTGTTGGACAGGACTGAGGTCAGGGCTCTGTGCAGGCAAGATGTTTCACAGCAAACACTTTCTGGACCCCGACTATGTCCAGGAGCATCGTCACATTGCCACAAAGGGTTTAAATTATTATTCAATACTTTAGCTTAAAGAGTTTCGTTGACTGAATCCCGCTCAGATCCACCTTAAGGTGTGAAAACAACCTACAACCAAATACAAATTAAAGCTGGGCAGTCCATATATACTTTTGGCCACAGAGTGTACATCGGGTCAGAAGATCCTTAAGTTTCATCTCAACACGGTTGTAGTTCTGTGGCAAATTTAGCCAAACTTATGAGCTGGAAGCAAGAAAACAGCTGGGTTAGTAATGACAAAAATAAATGTGTACACACATTTAGGAAGAGACCCGCACTGGGGTCCTCAAATTTTTAGAGCATTTTCTGCTCAGGCACTTCTGATTTGCCTGAAAATTTTATGGTTTAAAATTTGGACATATTTAATGATTGCTGTGAAAATTTGGCTTCATATATCAAATACTTTTCTAGATATTTATTTTAAAAAAAACAAAAAAACAGTGCTAACCACCATGTCACCATGCTGCCCTGACTTGACCCGCACAAATCGCAAAAACCAAACGACTTATTCTTCCTCATGTTCACACAGTTTTTTTGTTTTTACATGATTGTGTAAAAAAACTTCTCATTCAAAGTCATAAAAAGTAATTAAATGTTAGATTCCTTTTTAAAGATATGCAGTCTTAACAGATACAAGCCCGGGACCCACTTTATATTTTCTGTAAATGTATTACAAGATGCTGTATAATTCAATGATGCAAACCACTTGCGGAGGCTTTCTTGGACAATTCTGTAGTGTAAACTCACCTCTTCCTGTGCCCTTTTGCACTGTTTGAACATGCCATACATATATATTAATATTTAGAAATATTTAATTTCTTTCTTCTTTCTAGCTTAATAACTCTGGGAACTAAACTGCGTGCAGGAGTCTTGGAGTTTTAGTGACACTCTGCACGATTATCCTTTTATTGTTTGCTCCTTGATGCTCATATACAAACTTTATATGATGTTGAGTGAGAATTTCTAGTGTCTCACAGCCCTAATGTAGTTTTAACGTGCTCACAACACACTGCAGCATGACCATCACACTATAATTGAATGTCCTAATAATGCCGCATTGTGTTGTTGGCTTTCCACTCCATTTCCTGACAGCCGTCGCTGCTCTGAATGTTAATGGGCTCTGTCTTACTAAGCTGCAGGGAAATTATGTCAAGCCGAAGCCACAAGTGCAGCCGAATAGGCTGCAGCGCTTATCGTTGCCTGCTGTCCAACAGGGAAACTGAGATCTCTGCTTCTCATGTGCAGCAGGATTTTGCAAGAGGCAGATGGACCGGGGCAGAGCGTGTAAATGGATCAATACTGTGGTAATGGATACGTCTTGGCTGGCTAGCACATGAGTGTGTGTGTGTATGACTGTCTGTATCACCTGTGGCCATGTGCTGCTGCCAGGCTGAATGAGTTCATGTCTCCCAGCGGGGTGGAGGAGATGCCGTTTCGACACATGGTTCCAATCATGGGGTCGGCCCCTCTTTCCAAAAGCAAACTCACCAGCTCAAAGTTACCTAACGAGGATAACAGAGGAAAGAGATTTAACAGACGGGAGGATACACTCAACCACATCTTAACCTGTCCATCTTTATTCCTGTGCATAGAGCTTCTATTTACTCTGAGATGTAACATTAAAAAAGACATGACTAGCAAATAAAATACACAGATCACTCTGCAAGATAACTCCACAGATAACTCCTGCTTGGCCTTTTGGATTCTAATTGGAGTCCCAGCTCTCCGTACCAGTGATGATACCCAACATGAAAATTTGTTCATTTTTTTTCTGTGCATGTTTGATTGGTGAAATCACATGAGTGCACCTGCATCAGGCTGTACCAGGACCTTCATGGAACAATATAAAAATGGCATCTGTGCTAGAGCTGGTCGAGCGGTGCAGAAGGAGATGAATTTGAAGGGTAGATTGGCTAAATTAAATGAGGTAGGGTAGAGTCTGTGTAGATTCTCATTTATCCAGGTCATGGTAGTCTCAAGAGCTTGAAAAAAGGCGACTGGACTGCTTTAATTTTTAAAAAAATACATTTCACCTCTTATTCAAGAGGCTTCTTCAGTTCTAAAACCAAAAGGTGGAGAGTCCCAGGTATTTAAACCTAGTGGGAGTTGTCCCCTTTTTTGAGATTTCCGTTGACCCACTTTTGTTCATTAGCATCATCACATGAGCCATGGTGTGAAAAAAAGGCATGGGTCAATACCACCAGGGGTTTTGGGTGAAACCCCTGTGAGAGTTTACCTTATCATGTGACCTATTGAGGTCAGCTAAAGTAAGGCCTGAGTGGGGTTTGCGGCACCTGGGAAGGGATCTCAAGACTGCACTGTAGGTGGCTGACAGCTGGTGTCATAAGCCACCATCCCTGTTCCATGATGGTCGTTCACAGTGGACATAGATGCTTCTTTTACTCCTCTTTCAAACCGGTTGTTTTCCCGGTCCAAAATGTGAACAATGGCATCCTCAGAAGAGTCAAGGTGACTCTTCTGTGTTAGGCTGTGCGTTTGTGGAGTGGCTGTTTGGTTTCTCCAATGCAGCGGTCCTTAGCTTGTGTTTGGGAATTTTGTCCTTGGGATTAACCATCTTATGTCTTATGGTGTGGCTGGGTCTGAAGCACACTGGGATGTCGTACCTGGAGAACATTCTCTTGAGTCTCTCTGACAAACCTACTACATATGGGACGACAGTGTTGTTCCATTTCTCATTCTAATGACAAACGGAACAAAAATGAAAGAAGTCCAGTTGCCTTTTTTTCTTTCTTTCTTTCTTTTTTACGCTTGAGTAGAGTTGTAGAACTTCTTAATCAACATATATACACTATAGGGACAAAAATACTGGGCCACCTGCACATCACACCTACAGGAGCTGCTCGGCAATGGAAATCCAAGTCATGAAGCTCCAGGTGCACAGTTTGTGTGCTTATGATATCAGCATCAAAACCACAGTACACATAGCATCAACCATGATACTATAACTAAAATGATCCAACTTGGACACAGATGGTGATAGGGCCTATCCTAGATGACTTTTGGGTAAAAACTTGCACGTCCTAGTTGGGCAGAGCCAAGGGGGGGGATTTTAGTCTGCAGTCTGCCACCCCCTAACAAAACATAATTCCTGAAAACACTCTGCCTGCATTCATAGATGCTTTGAATTAAATTGAGTGACCGCGGCAGAGGAATCTGCTGAGCTGAAGATAAAACACGCAGGCATCGGTCGAGCAGAAACTACTCAGAACGCTTCATTAGCCTCAGTTCAGTGGAAACAATAAGACGTGATATGACCAACACGCCGCTCCTCATCGAAGCATTTTCATCAAAACATGAGCCTGGACCTGCATAGAATCATGCTGGTTCTTAGAAAGCCTCACACTCATTAGTATTCATTAACAAAATAAGCTTTGGAGCTGATCTTTATTTCATCCACATTTACTATTTAATGAGTAGGATTTGAAAAATGTGTATTATCTGTGGCTTTGTGTCTTAATCACTGGTTACCATGGCAGTGTGGCCTCCTACGCCTCCCCAAGGTCACTCCTGGTAGCACTCGTGAATGTATTTCAACTTGTTAGCAGGTCTAAATGAAGTTTATTGCAAATAAAAAACTAAATCATTTGGCAAATGCTGTATGTGTGGTTCACATTTTGAGAGCTGAAAAGATTTCTGTGTTTCCAAACTTGGACGGGTGCTGTAAAGAATTTAAAAGATATGAAAATGACTGATTTGGCTGTGTCCAAGGGGCCAACATGTTTAAAGCTTACTATCTTGTTTATTAGGTGTAAAAACAAAGCAGAAATCCCCCCCCCCGGGGCAGAAAAATAAAGATAATGCCAAAGTGCTAAAAACTGCAGCTTGAGACTGGCACCAAAAGCATTAAAATAAATGTTTACAGCCAGGTACCAAAGAGTAAGTAAAGCTTGTTTTACTTTTTTTTGCTAGCCAACATAAACCAACCATTTAATCAGGATTAACCTTACTAGTCAAGCTTGTTCGGCAGTATTACAGTGGATTTATACACTGTTTATATTACTGCACAGGTATAAATGCAGACAGCGGCATCAGCCACTTGCACAGGCTGCGTCATAGTCTCGTAGTGCATAAATTCACAGCAGAAACATAATCCAGGCGTTAGTGGGAACCTTCAGGACAGAAAAATGAAGCCAATGCAGAAGTGCCAAAACTGCAGTCCCTCCAGTGGCCACTTGAGGCCATCTCCAGAACTGAGTCACTCCCCATAGACTCCCATGCTAAACTGTCCAACTTTGCAGCAGAAATAAACATGTTTAAAGTCTGTATAAAACTTAGGTGCTTAAAGTTATTAAGGTTTAAAGTTACCTAGCATTAGAGTTTGGGCACCTGGGACTGATAGAAACCAATGGTTCATTTGATATTGGCTGCCAGAATTGCCCTGTTAAACTTTGTAGTGCTTTTATTAAAGTCCTAGCAGCAGGTCTCAACCAAGCATCAACCTGCATGGATAAAAAAAAAAATCCTTAGTACCAAAAACTGCAGTTCCTTTAACTGCCAATTGAGTCTGGTTTTTTAAACATGTTAAAATGTCCAACTTTACAGCATAAATTAATATGTTTGTAGCCTGGTTGAAAAACTATTTTGGCCAGTATAGATATTTCCCATTTTCTGATAGTTATACTGGAGGTGATTTTCTTTTTTCATTAGAACTCATCCTCAAAGTTTTGCAGAACTTTTTTTAATGTGACACTCTAAGAAGTCTGCTTTAGTGTTTCTCACCTAAGTTAATTTTGTTTTAAGCCTTCGCCAAAAAAATCAGCCTTCCATTTCATAACGTCACAAGACTCAGTCTGAAGCTCATTGTTATAGAATAAAAATACCTCCTGCACATTCTTCCACACAGCAGCACATTGATGAGGACTAGCATTTAAAATTCACTACATTCTTGAATCCCAGATAGTAATTGAAAGTGATGCATTAATTAGATGATTAAAGCAGAGTGAGAATGCCTTCTGGTGCGCTTGGAGTCAAGCATGTCATGACTAATTCTTTATACGCTGCATCGGGTCACAATAAGAATACTTGGGTTAAGTGTGCACATCCACTGGAAACCCAAATCAAAGACGAAGTCTTTGCTGCTTGTGTGTGATTACCTGCAGCGGCGGCCAGCTGAAGTGGGGTCTCTGTGTAGTTCTCCGCCCCATCCTGCAGGGCGCCCTCCACATTCGCTCTATTATCCAGCAACAACTGTGGCAGAGATGGGAGGGGGAGGATGTGGAGAGAGAGAGGAGAGAGGAGGGAGGAAGGGAAAACAAAAAAAAAAAAGGGGGGGGTACAGAGGAAGAAAACAGGCAGAGGGAGGAGAGGGGATGTTACAGTCAGGCTTGGCAAGAGGAAAAACCTGACCTGGTGGAAACCTAAACCAGCTCAAAAAGACACTGGCACTCACACCTAGCTACACTTCATCATTAAGCTCTGTCTGGGGGTCTTATTTGTCAGTGTTGAGCTGAAGACGAGGAATTTATTTCCCTTTCTCCAAAAACTCTGATTGCACTGATGCAAAATTAATAATTGAAAAAATCCTGGAGGCGCTGGTGTTCATCAGGCTTTCAGCCAGTGTCAGCTCACACAGTAATGACTGCTACAAAATGTATTATATATTAAAACTGAACAGAACTGAACAAAACACTGAAATTTGGCGTCCCTGAGGGCTATGCATCGGTTCTGCTCTGGAAGCTTCTTATTACTGCTACAGGATCAGTCTTCAGATTAGGGTGGAAACACGAGGGGGGTGCTGGGTCAAATCTACACAATTCAGGAGCATACATAATCCTGAGCCAAGCCCTCGCCACATAACTGAGATAAACACTGCACAGAAAGGACCAGGAAGGAGAAAGAAAGGTCATTTGGCATCATTATTATTATGATGCACCATCATAATAATCACCATCATCATTATTATCCTCATTTTGGTACAAAGGATAGGGCAAGGGCCACAGGTTAATGGTTACAGGTCATAAACGTCACTACCTGCACGACAGGGACGTGTCCGTGTAACACGGCGAAAGTGAGTGGCGTCCCCTGGCGCGTTTCAGGATAAACTGAGGGGTGCTTGTTTACTGTGCTTGGCACCTGGGAAGTCATAGGTGAAGTTCAGGGAGAGAGATATATATATATATATATATACAGCCATTAACATTCACAGCTCAGGACGGGAGATGAGGGAGAAGGAGGAGAAGTGAGAAGCAGTATGCAGGAGGGAGAAGTGTAAGCAGAGAAGGAGGGCAGGATGGCAGAGGGAGATTTTCCTCTCGAGTTTCATAGAAAATCTTTAGCAGCTTGAATCCCGGCTCTCATCTCAATCGTCACTCTAAACGTTAAAGTGCGTCTGCCTGGACGAGAGGCGCTCTCACCACACTCTGTTGTATCTACAGCTCCACCTTTTATTAGCGTTTCATTTCAAAGGGGAATGAAACTAAGAGAGAAAGCGGGACACTGACAACAAACGCTGACAAGACGGGCGGTGCTGACTCACGCACAAAGCGGCGAGCGAATAAAATCAAACAGCCCGATGCTGTTCTGTGATTTCTAAAGCAGCTTCGTCACTGAGTAAATTAAGGAAATTATTTCTAAATGGCGCCCGGAGGACAAACAGATGTTCAATAATATGTCACGTTTCATTTGAGGTCTGATGGTAAACAACAGTGGGACTGTTAGAGCTTATGTTTTTACAGGGATGAATTATTTATTACTTCATAATAAGAGGCAGTATCAGCAGAAACGGAGTGAATCACTGACTGTCACTGCAGAGAAGAAGTTTAACTTATTTTTTACTTTACTCAAAGGCTTAGTTCTACTTTCCCTGCATTTATCCATACAGACAGATTTGGCCTTCAGATTTGAGATTATGGTTGCAATTTAATAACAGTGGAGGTGAATTTTAAAACCTGCAGAAGTTTTAAACCAGAACTGCCACCTCCCACAGAAACATGTCCCTGTGAAACTGTGAAGTCAGGGGATTATCCAGGTCAGTGTTTTTTTTCAATTTTTTTTACCTGCACAAGGAGGTTATGTGACTGGTTCAGTCTGTCTGTGTGTCAGGAGGATTACTCGCAAAGTTATGGATGGATTTGCATGTAATTTTTTTTTACCATGAGTGGGGCTTCGCCCAACTTGGAAGTGATCAGTCGTTCTGGATCTGGATCTGGATCTGGATTAAAGGATTTTTGAAGGGATATATATATATTTTTTTAACTATTGCAATCAAATTGGATGCATAAGAAAAATAGTATCTTGATGGTATCAAAACTAAAAACCCTATACATACTGCATGAATCGAACCGGCGAACCTTCAGGATCTGGGGAGTCAATTTCTGCAGGATTTGGAGGGTTTTTCAGTCTCGGCCTAGGTATGTAGTCTCGCATTGTTCTTGTTTTGGTCTTTAACACCTTAAAATTAACCAATTTTATGGTTAAAACCTGCTACAAAACATTCCACCCAAAAACAAAACAAAAGAAAAACTACACTACATAAGAGGGCCATAACAAGGTTTGTGATTGGTCAGATGGTGCCAACACCACCCTTTCACACTGATAAACCTTGGGTTGATGTATCCAGTGGATAACCACCTTCTTGTGGCCGCTTATCCTGATTTCTGATGAAGAGATTCTGGATAAGATATCCTGGCCCTGTACTGTAAACGTGCCTGATAGTACAGAGGCTTATTGTCTCTATGATAGTGTAGGCTGGAACTATGTTGACTATCAGACATGTTTATTCCCGATAAGACATGCATTTTTTTCTTATCCAATCGGAGACTATGCCCATGTGACAACTATCATTTGATTTAATGTTTATTAATTGCCAATTTCGACTTACAAAATCAATCTTTTCGAAACTTAAATAAAAATTTTTTTCACTGTCATGCTACTGAGTCAAAATTTTGAGATAATAACCTGAAATTTTCACTTTTGGATGACAAAAAAATTGCTTACTTCTGAAACTGTTTTAAATTATTTTGGGGTGCAGGTACAAGTAATCTGTAGTACAAAATAAAGAAAAGCAAAAAATTTTAACAGACTATTTTCAAAAACAGAAAACTGCCCTTTCTTCTACCCATGAATATTTTAGTTTATACAGAAACCCCTCCTGAGCCGCACGCTGGGGGCAGCTGATCTGCTTAAAGCAGGATATGGTTTTTGGAAACAGGAGAACAAACAGCATTCAGCTCACCTCTGCTTATTGGTTTTATAGCTGAAATCGCAGACAGATAAAATATCTCAAAGCCTCTGCATAAAACTATCTACATGGCGAGGCTCCAGGAGAAGTAAATGAGGTGTTTTTATTTTATGTGAATTCAGGTTAGCTTCATCTTTCTTATTCCATAAATTTACGGATGATTTCACAGGTAGTGCTTTGCTTCTGAGTCAACACTGCACTTTACACAAGCGTCAAAGCAATGGAGCAATCACAGTGATCAATAATGAGGTCACTATGTGAAGCAGAGTCCATAAACATTTTTACTTTTGCATATTCTAATTGAAAATTAAAAGCTGCTACACACACACACACACACACACACACACACACACACACACACACACACACACACACACAGGACACACTGCAGAGAGAAAACAGGATTTCTAATAGCACAGCCTCTCTGTTACTTAAGTACAACAAGTAAGTGCAATGATTTTCATGCTTCATGCAGAGTCTGTGGTAGCAAGTTACAATAAGTGCACACAATTATAACAGAAATGTATTATTGATGTGGTATAAAGCAAACTGCTGCTGGATTTACAGTGTAAACTTAGTGAAATAACTGCCTGCAAAGTCGATTATGTAACTGCGTTAAGATATTGATACTCGCTTATTGTTTATTGGTGCACTTCATGTAATGAGCAACCGGGAGAACAGAGAGCATGCTGAGAGCAGGTGAGACAATGACGATAGGGAAGGGAAGGGGGAGAAGAGCAACACAAAGTGGGTTCATAGTTTCACTGTTTACAGAAACAAATGTGAACAAACATGTTAGACCAGAACAAAAAAAAAAATCAAACAAAAAAAGTGCAATCATTGTGACACTGCTGACGGTCAACACTGACCTCGCTGTTGATGTCCGCTCCGGCGTCAAGAAGCATCTGGACCATGGCCTCATCCCCACGGACACAGGCGTACATGAGGGGGGTCATTCCCTGCAGGATGGGGGGGGGGATAAAGGAGGAGAAGGATGAAATATTTCTAAATTTATGTAACAGGAAAATGGGAATCTGTTGAGTGGTCGCAAACATCCCGGCCAGCAAAAACTTGTTGAAAAGATGATTTTTCCAGATGTCTAAACAACGTTGAGATTTGTTTAAAGGGTGAAAGGTGAAAAGGAAAAGATGTCCCGTTACATGTAAATTTGGTTGAAAAGAGGACATTCTTTCCTCTCAACACATCTGCACATTCACACCCAGTTATGTTCTTCCTGTGAGGCAGCAGTGCTCACCGCTGCACCACCGCGCCGCCCACAAGTCCTCTTCAGAAATTCGAAAATAAATTCAAACTTTGGTTTTGGTTTTTTCATAGCCATTAAAGATCATCAAAAAACATCTCACTCTGGAAACAAAACAGTTCAGAGAAATCATTAAAAGCTGCAAATTACCATGACATTCACGCCCATGATGAGTTCATGTAAACCACAACAACACCTGGAGAGGACTTGTGTGGCTGTCTAATCACACTCATTTAATGTTGCACTGAATAATGAAGGAGTGGGTGATCCACTAAAGTCAGATTTAGAAACTTTAACCATTTCTGGGGGGCACACAGTCCCTCAGCTACTGTTGTAATAATAGTTAATCAGCATTTAGCATCTAGATAGCATCTCTAATTATCAAAGCAACTTTCAAAATATGTCAAACTGTGACCCAGCAAATGTGTTAGAATCCAAATTTATCATAAACCAAAAAAGCCAAATTAAATGAAAGTGGAGAAAACACAGTAAAAATGTACACCAAACAATCTCAATGGCAACAATGACGGCCACAAAAAATACCCTTAAAACTTTAAATGCAACGAATAATCAGGTTGGATCTGAATGAGCTCTGCATCATTTCACTGTTGTGGAAGAAAACTCAGAATATGACCTGAAAGATATAATTTTTTAATTATTTGAGGGTCAACTTATCATATTAATTTGATATTCACTTTACATTAGACTCTGATTCAAAGCAAATTCCTCAGGATGCCTTCAATGATTACAATCAAATCGCTTGATTGGAGTCCTTTCTGATTTGTTGCTCATTATCCAATCAGTGCACATCTGTTGGAGGTGAGGACCTCTATCAAGCAGAAATGGAACTGCATGCAAAATATTGATTTCACTGCTATAAAGAAAACCCTTGAAGAAATAATTCCAGGTTATTCTGATCTGCTGTTATTCCTGTAAATGTAGCTATTGCAGCTGTATGGGCTGTGCATGCTTGAACAGGAGACGAGATGCGTGCTGTTCACCAAAAGTTCACTTCAGATGACTAACTGCTGCATTAGTTTCAGTCAGACTCAAAGAAAAATTTTAAAAAATATCAATGTACAGTGATTAGCCATATTATTAAAACCACCTTATATATACACTGCTTTATATTGTGTAGGGTGTCATGTGTTGTGTGGCACCAAAACCTTGGCAGCAGATCCTTCAGGTACTCTTGGTTATGGGCATTGTGCAGAAACTAGCTTAGACTGGGATTTGAAAGGGAGGTCAAGCTTTTGCCTTTTTGTCCTGTTTTGTAAGCAATTTCTGGGTACATTTTGAGATAGGGTAGCATCCTGTGGTGGGGTGCCAACTGTCTATTGCATGTACACATTGCATTGTACTTGGTTTCACTGTGTAGTCACATGGCATGTTAGTAAGCATGTTACTTAGTGTGCATGTTGGGTTAACTGGTCAGAGCTTTCAGATAACGCTCAGAATAAGTGCACAGAATAAGTGGTGCATGAATCTGATGTGTGAATAAGTGAAAGTGGCTTGCAGTGTGAAGAGCTTTGAATGGTCAGACCAGACAAACACAATAAAAATTCTGGTCTATTCCTATAATGATATGATCACGACCATTTATAGGCGGTTTATGCACACCGTTTTGCAACATGGCCAGGCTGGAAGCATGAGCCAGGTCAGTCTGTGCAGGAATCTCTGTGATAGATCAGTGCAGGAGCAAAGGGATTCCAGAAGCAGAAGCAGCTTGCTGCAGAAGTTGGAAATTGTTTTGAAGAAAACTCCACAATACTCCTCATGCCCTGCCTTTGGGCCCTTTTCTCTGTAATCATAAATGCTGCAATCACAGACCAGTATGTTGATCATAACTACAACATCAGCTCATTTAATGTCCAGGAAGTCTTCATATAATCTTCTTTAAATCACCATTTTATGTGCATGCTGTAACTTCACCGCTTCCTACCAGTCAGCTTCATTCCTTAAAAATGCAGTAAGATATAATAAGTATGCATACCCAGTACACAACTCCGAGCCTTTTCCTCATTAATAAGAGAAACGTCCGGCAGTTTCTTGCAGCTTCTTATTTACTGGACCGTATCATTACGGTCTCAAAATAACCGTATCTTCCCAACAAGGGCAAAAGCATAGGTGGGCCGTGAATCTCCGAACATAACATCTTATAACTCTGCATGTCTCCGTATGCACAGTGCACCCTCGAGCCTGACACGCCCACACACATTATGCTGCAGGATGAAGCTGCTTCATATAAGTGCTACTGCAAAGAACTGCATAAGAGCAACAACAACTTCAGAATGACCTTTAGTGCAAATGAGGCAGCAAATTCTTCCCATTTGTCCGACTTTCCAAAGAGTTTTTGGATGAGATTCCATAAAACAGACTTCAATCATATGTCTGATCTGGGCCATTATGCTCAACAGAGGCCTTTTACGACTTACTCATAACACACCACAGCACTTTATGTTGAAGACTGATCTCCCTTTGTGGTGATTCACTGTTAAATATTTCCTGGACAGCAATCTACTTAATCAGCAGACGGTTAAGGGGCGAGAGACGACGGACCTTCACGATCACTGTGATGAGTTCAAAATGTCTCTTAGCCGTGATGACAGACTCCAGCTTTTACTTTATTGCTCCTGTAACACCGTCTGGTCCTTTGCTCCATTTAGCCACTTTCACAAGGAGATAAAAGCCTATATGTCATCACAGGCTGATATTTATGTAAGAAGAGAGGAAGGAAAGCAAAAGTCAATATAATTTGTCAAATTAACAAGGGCCTGTGATGAGTTCAAAAGAAGTGTGGGTTTTTTTTGTAATATCTTAGAAACTGTATTTATGCAAACATTAATCACTCAGACCTGAAGGTTTTTAGAGTATCTGAGTGAAGAATTGCCAAGCATATCTTAATTAAACCTAACTGGGCGCAGCTTATTGATCGCAGGAAATCAGATTGCACTATTAACTTCCACTTAGCAGCACAGGGAATAACCAATATTTCCCCTGTGGAGGTGGAGATTCCCAAATGACTAACACTGGGATGCAGCAGGAGTGAGATACTTTCTCCACTTTCAAGCAGAACAGGAGGGTCATGCCACAGAAACGTATATATCCATGTCAATATCTGCATCCAAACATTATATCCTGAAGCTGAATCTTGTCCTGCTACAGCTATGGGTCGCTCCACCCCCCTTGTGGAATTTAACTGTTCATTATGCTAGGTGGTGTGTGCAGGCACCTGCATCAGCTCTTCATCCTGCCCTTTTCACCTGACTGCTCCAACTCCTGCATCCTGCCTACTGCCACCTTTGATTGATCTGGTTCTCCAGTCCCCTGCTCCATCCACAGCACCATGAAAGCTGCTAAAAAGGCTCACGCATCCTGTTTGTACACTGCCAGTTCACGGTTGCTTGATAGCGGGTGTTGCCTCTTTTTAACTGAGGAATTTCCAAAAAACATGGTGTCTTTCCCATTCATACTCACCTCTCTGATAGGCTGCTGCTAGAGGCACTCGGCTGAGGGGTGCCACTTGGTCCAGTCTTATTTGTTTTAGGTAGGAAGGCCAGTCTTTGTGTTTAGCATTTGGATTCGTGTGCTAGTTTTACTTCCCCCAACTCTTTGGTTGTTTCCACCTGTGGTAATTATATCCAGCTATGTCTCATTACCCATCAGCCCTCAGAGTGTGTGTATATAGTGCCGTCTTTCCTCTGTTAAATCATATCTTAACATTTCTGTTGCTTCTCGTGCTGCTACCCTTTTGGATTCTATCACTTTCTCGTGATTTACGTTCTTTTTTGGACTAATTTGTCAGCAAACAAAGCTCACTTTTGTTGTTCTCTGCCTCCTCCTTTTGGGTTCTCAGCTAAACTCTACACCCATTACTCTACTTACCTTACTGTAAAGAGCTTGACTCAATCATTACAGCATTTATTTAGAATTACAAAGTGGACAGAATATTAAAAAAAAAAAAAATGAAACAAATGATCTGGATGTGAATAAAACAATACATCAAAGCTCCCAATATACACACAGATGCTCCAATTTGTGGAAATTATTCATTCGAACAGGACTGACTGATCCGGCCTTTACTGCCTGGCAGCAGAAAGGCATGAGTAACATTGGAGATCTTTGTATTGGAAATAAGTAAGTAAAATTCTTGCATCAGGATTTTTCATATACTTACGCCAAGATTATGTCGGAAAGCATGTGCCTCACTTTGAAACTCTGACAGCTTACGAGACCCTGTGATGCAATGAGTAAATTTAATACTGACAGCTGTTAGTCTCCTTTTTATACCAGTGTGTCTGATCTCCCTCGTTAACCTGATGTGCATATAGTCTGTGTTTTTCCATGCCCTTGCCCTTTGACTCGTCCCCTCAATACTCACAACTGTGTGTTCCCCTGCCTCATGTTCTCCCTGGATTCCTGCACCCTTCCTAGTTCCTGCGCTGCAGAGGTTTTTGTATGTTCTGTGAATAAATCAGCATTAAATTTGGACTCATGCTACTTCTCGTCTCCTGAATTCTGCACTTTGGGTCCTACCCTACCTGACACACACCGGTTTTATGAATGAAAAATATGCTGCATCTGGAGAGACTGACTTCTCAGTGAAAACAGACTCAATATTTTTGAGAGATCCTGGAATCCTGTACTAGCCTTTTTGAATAAGAATAATTAATATGCTGCACGCGTGCTTTTCCCCGCTTTACATCTACTTAAATTGTATCTCTACACAAGGTTTAATGCTGTATCAAGGTTGCTGTGGCCATTGTTGTTAGATGTGCTGTTTTCTTTCTTCTTCTGTTCAAAATACAATAAAAATATTAAAACCAAAAAAAAAGCCGAAGAAACTCTACACCCCACACAATAACCGTACTTTTGGTTTTCTTTTTCATGTGACTACTTTGTTAATTAAATTTTGTTGTTAATAGAAAAATCTATAAAATAAACTAATTGACTCATTTAACCTCTTTGATCTGATTAATTAATATTTCTCCTGTTATGCTAGCGAGCTGGGGTCGTAACAGGTTAGTTATTTTATGTTTAGTCACGCTGCTACCACAGCTACTATATTATATTTGGCTGAGGGCCACTGATTATTATATTTATATATTTTTTATTTGTGCAGTTAAATTCATGTCCCTGCTGGGCCACTGCCAGTATATAATGGTGCTTAATAAGCAATTAATGACAGTAAGTGACGGCAAGGGCAAGGTGGAGTGACGAAATGCCATGATAATGAGGCCACCCCTTTGAAGACCTGGAAAATACGTAATTTTGTGTTGCAATATTTTTATGTGCAACACTTATTTAGTAGAAGCCAAAGTGGATTAGGAGAGAATTGTCTTGTTCATTGCCAAAAGGATTTGGTGTGAGCTTTAAGAAATGTGTGTCGAATTAAGCCTGCACCCTACACCAAGTTAAGACTCCTACGACGACTTCAGCCTCATTATATGCTTTCCAAAAAATATACAAAATAACATTGATTTTCATATACTTTTGAGACAGTTCTCAGCTGTTGATTTCATAGTGAGTCAGAGGTTACAGCATCTTTCACGTAAGTAAAACTGAGGGAGCTTAATCAGATCCTTAAGGTCTATCTATCTATCTATCTATCTATCTATCCATCCATGAAGTTTAGATGACTGATAGGTTAATCAATGAAGAAAATTATAAGTAGCTCCAACCTCATTACGTGCTAAGAGCTGAGGTTCTAAGGAATGCCTTTTAATATTGAATAGATAAGCAAGAGCTTCACATTTCTGTAAAGAGTGGGCTCAGGTGATTGTAGTTGGATGAGTGCTTTGAGCCTGGTCTCACTCTCAATTCATCACAAATGGATGCTTAGTCATTACACCTTTTGCAGCTACCCTTTAATGTTGTTTTTCAGTGTGCATGATTAATGTTGTGAGATATTTTTTTAACCCAAAAAAACTCAATCATTGGCTAAGCCTGTTAAAGTAGTTCTGGTGCCTAAAATTCACCAAAGAAAAAATGAAAGTTAATACAGAGAAAAAACAAAGCTTTAACAGGGGACAGGGATGATACCCCTCCCGCCTTCATTGGTGGACTTTCTATTCTTCTATTTCTATTATGCATCACGAGACACCTTGTGAGTATCCTAGAGGTGGCATTTGCTTTGACAAAACTGCAGTGTGCGAAATTTGAAAGGCTGCAGTTTCAAATTGAGTGATGACCTTGAGAAGAAGCAGTGTGACATTTGTGGGAGGGGGGGGGAGTGCAGTACACACAAACACACACAAAGAAAAACAATAAGAATTATTTTCCTTCTGTATTAAAAAAATGATGCATGAAAACTGTATCATGGCATGAGAATTTAGCATGCTGCATTACTCCCAGGGAACAGTCTGTGCCCAGCATGTATGCATGCACTACACTGTGTTGCCAGGTACTTGCTAGAAATCCACAATTTATTGTATCTCTGTCTCCTGAGCAGTGTAGATATGGAATTTTAATGATGTTTTATATATATATATATATATGTGTGTGTGTGTGTGTGTGTGTTCAGTGGCAGACCTGCTCACTCATGCTGTTAATGCCATCGGGCCCCAGCAGGTTCACTGCCTGCTTGACCAGGTCCGTCCGTCCGCAGTTGAGCATCCTGAAACCCAGATCTTGCAAGAACTTGGCCTCTGTGGAGGCTGCGTCCAGCTTTCTGGTGGCACAGAAGCAATCCTCAGCTCTGCAGACAGAAACAGCAGATCCATTACTGTGATTAAGACAGAGCTTATCTCAGAAATGGATTTTGAGATCGGAGGATATACATCTCCACAGTACGCTGAAGGAAGCTGAAAATGATTGCTGGTCTTCATAACTCAAATTCTTGGTTTCGGGAAACAAACTGCAACTTTATAAGTACTGAGCTGCTTCAATTTAAAAGTCAATTCAGTAATATCTGAATTTGTCAACACTCACTTTTCTTTGATTGCTTCTGGTTCAGTACTTTTCTTAAGCAGCTTCTCTCCAGGTAAGGCTTCCCCTGTAAAGCCTCTTTAATCCAAGGATCTGTCACAACTGCAGTTTTCACAGGGTCGCAGAGAAACCTTTGCTGGATGTTATTCTAAATTTACATGACAGATGTATCTGACACATGCGAAGAGCTACTGTTAATTGCCACCTCATTTATTCCTTCTCTGCAAATGCACGGAAAGTGAAAAGACTCTTAACCCGATGACTCCATAACAAGCAAACAACAAAAGAAAAACATTACAGAGTCAGTGGCGATGAGGCAAATATGATGCACGGCTTTGTAACTGCTGTGGAGTGTTTGTAAATGAGGGAAGAAAGAGAGGGCGAGAAAGGCGAGACTGTAAGTGAGTCAGAAACAAAACAGAGAGAAGATTTATAGGTTACTGCTGTCCAAGAAAGAAGGACAAACACAGTTCGTTTAGTAACTGCCAAGTCTCATGAAAAAGCTTTTAAATTTAACATTGTGAGTCTAAATTCAGTTCACTGAGAGTCTGCAATGAAATGTTAACATCGCACCGATCCACTCCACAAATTTTGTCATTAATAATAAAACAATCCAGGTTGTGCTACCGTGAAATAAAGGTCAGCATAATTTTTGTCTGTTATCCCACCATTATTCCATTAATCACACTCATTTGTTTAGTTTTCACTCTATATTTTCCCTTGGCCGTCCTCACCCTCCCTTGCAGCTGGTCTTTACGCCCCGCTCAGCAGCAAAGGCTGTGGGTTAAAACAATGACGCCAATGAAAAAAGTGCCAAAAACTGCAGACCAGCTTTGAATGCATGGCCTTAATTTGTTAAAATAAATAAATAAACTCACACAAATTAAATTGTATTATTGGCTTAAAGTTGTGTATCACTGGGGCTGCTTTGAGTGACAGGTGAGTGCTGTTAGCTGTCTGCTATTCATCACCTCAGCTAATTCCAATCAATGAACTGGGCCTCTAATCCATGTTTGTGCTCATTACAACATTTTAATGCAATTATCTGATCTGGGCTCCAGTTTTAGTTAGTATTTTATCAGCATGCTACTTTCCACTGATTAGCAATTATCTGTGTCCTTGTGAACGGTTGCATCTTTTTAACCACGCTAGCTAACATAAACTGATAATTCAGCCACTTCTGGTTACAGAGAATCAAGATGGTGATGGTCGAAATGCCAGTGTTGACCTTTGCCAACATGACTGACTCAGTCTGTAGTGATAAGTGCAACTTGTTTTCATGTAAAAGGGGACTTGACTCAACTGGTTGGCAACTGGTTGCATTCTGATTATATTCCTATATAAAAGCAGTTAAATCGCTGTGATGCAGCAACTAAATCACTATTTGTTGAGGAATTTCTGTTTGAGATCTATCAGGTTCTGACTGGATTCTGAATGCAAATGTCTGTATGTGGGGACTTTTCAGTTAATTGACGTATTATCACAGATTGCATGTAAGTGCCAGCCAAACTGATAGCAGACTGACTCCATCTTATTGCTACTTAATTGACATTTTGATGCACCGAAGTCACTTTGAAGATTGCAACTGACCGTGATTGGTGTCTTTAGAAGCAACTATTTCAGAGGTAACAGGATTGCACATGGTTGCAATAATTTTGGTTGTGCAGTGGTTTTCTATCAGGTTGCATGTAAACAGCTGACCTGAAATCTATGATCAGAACATGTGTGGATAACTGCAGATCATGTCTCTAATTTTAAATACATGATGACTTTATATTCATCTTCATTTTCTAACACTATGACTGAGTGCAGATAAAAGCACAGGCTTCAATAACAGTGACTATGTGCAAGAGTGACTTCCTACAATCAGTCACACCTTATTTAATAAGGTAAGTTAAGATAAGGTCTGACTAATTGTTGCAAGTCACTCTTGTGTTTGGCATATGAGACTGACACCAACTCCTAACAAGCCCTGCACCTTTATGGTGATATATGGATGTAGCAATGTACTGATGAGCCATTACTGTCCTGAACTAACTCAACTCAGTCTCATCTGCTCTACAATAACAGTGTGGCTATCACACTTTTGTAAGATGCATACTATAATTAGTTCTAATTAAACAGAAGGCTAGATTTATAGGTACATCCTATGCTTAACTGGGCAATTTTGAATGTTAAAGTTTATGCTAATACAACACTTGCTGGCTGATAGTCCATGTACAGGCTTCATAAATGGAGTGCACATAGAGTTTCATTATCCAGAGCAGCTTCCTTCTTGCAGTAAATGTTGTTATTGCCATCATATTCTTACTTTATTTGTCGAGGTTCACAGTCCACGCCAGGCAGCAGCAGCCTGGCAGCCTGCCTCACGTCGTCGCTGTCCACAGAGAAGCTCCGTCGATGCTCAGTGTGGGCGACCGCCACCCGGATCCACTCCATCAGTGGGGGCAGCACCAGGAATGGCCTGCAGAGAAAACAGGTTTATGTGCTACTGTTTAGCATCTTCCTTTACATGCATGGGTTGTTTTTCTGACACTGAGTCAACAGGCAGTCTGGCATTACTTTAAATTAGATTAAGCCATGTTGTAAAAAGTGTGTCCTGCTCCAGTTTTGCATGGTCGATGGTGCATAAATGGACAGCTTTCTGCACACTGGGTACAGGTGTTTTAGCTGAAATGATTTTGATTCTGGATAAACTCATGCCTTTTAGAGCTTCCATCTCTCCTTTCCTCTGTTTGTGGCTAAAGGAGCTAAATTGCTAATATTTTCCTGCAGAGTATGCACCTGTGAGATCTTTTGGCCTCCAAAGCCACGTGTGTTTTATAGTAGTAAGCATAGTTGAGATTGCAGATAATGCAGCAGTTAATTTAATATTCTAGGAAAATTTTTCACAAATTGAGAGCACTACCAAAATTGCTCCATTACAGAACAAAAAAAGATAGCTTTGCCTGAAATTACAGGGTGGAACCGAGATGGGATAGCTGTGGCAAAGAAAAGGAGGCCTTTAATGAAGGTAAATAAATAAAATTCACTGAATTGCAAGGGACTTCCTGCAAGTCCCACTGAATGAATATAGACCACTGCAGCAACACGTTGTTCCAGTGGTGCCTTTATCTTGGATAAATAGCTTGACAAGTACCAGTGAGCTGAGAGTTTCATGGAAATAAAATCTATCCAAGGTGTGCATGTAAGGATTAATAGGTTACAGCTGAACTTTAAATTAGCTACCTAACTTGGAAAACAATGTTAGCTGATGAATGTTTGCTTGGGGGTTATTTCTAAGGTGGCTGTAAATTTGATAAGGAGACTTGAACAGGTAAGCTAATTTGGGTTGTTTTTAAGAGTCTGTAGCAGCTGCTGTCCGCTCTGCTCGTGATACAACACCACATTACCTGTTTTTAACAGGTGTTCTGCATTAGAGTAAGTTCTCTGTCTAGAGTTTTTTGTTTGTTTGTTTTTTCCATTTCTTATGAGTCATGCATCAACCTAACCCCTTAAACGCAACCCAATGAGAGGCACTGAAAACTCCATCTAGAGCATCACATACTGATTCATGCCAATTTTTATTGTCTTGTTTTTAAAAAAAGGTCCAGACACTGGTGACCTCCTTACTGGTCATGGCCATGGTGATGTACCGTGCTGATGTAACAGTTTAAGCAAGCAGATGAGTCAAGCATAACCATAGGGTCTGGCTGTGAGCACAGCACGGCCCTCCCTCCTGCTGCTCAAACCTTCTGCTTTTGAAGGGCAGCCTATCAGACAACGTTTGTTCAGAAGAAGGGATTATTGATTAGGTGGTTAGCACTGTTTCCTCACAGCAAGAAAGTCCTGTGTTTGAGTCCACCATCTGGCTTGGGTCAGCGTGGAGTTTATCTGTTCTCCTTGTATCTGCATGGGTCCTCACCGGGGACTCTGGTTTTCTCCCACAGGGTTTAGGTTAATTGATGATTCTAAAATTGTCCATAGGTGTAAATGGTTGTGTCTCTTTCTCTGTGTTAGTGACAAGCCAGTGACCTGTCCAGTGTGTACCCTGCCTCTCGCCCTATTACAGCTGGGATAGACTCCAGCCCACCCACAACCCTAAATTGTTTAAGTGGAAGAAAATGGATGGATACATGGATGATCTTTGTGAAAATTAATTCTTCAAACTGATATCACCACACTGGCAGGTTCATAATGCTCAGTTTGCTTTGCTCATCTTTCAAATACAAAAATCACTTAATAAAGACTCCTGCCCCACGCTGATATCCAGAACCTTTCTAATTAAAGATGCCCTTACTGATATGCAAAAAGGCAGCTACACCAAGTCAATGTTTATAAGTTATAGCTCAGACAGTGCAGAACAGAAAGAGATCTTGATGCTGCAACCTCCATAAATGCTCTTATTACCTTCTTTAATCAACATCAGTAATGGGTCTTGCCTCTCCGACAAGTTCATATTTCATCATTTATTTCCTGTACGTGTGTGTGTGTGTGTGTGTGTGTGTGTATGTGTGTGTGTAACCGCTCTCTCTCACAAACATGTACACTCGTGTTGTTATGTCCGTTATTAATCATTTCCCCCGCAGTCCAAGCAGTCCAGCAGCAGCTAAATTCAGGTCAGGCATTCATCAGATATTTAACCCTTTTGCATCATCTGCACCACCACAATGAACTGTTGTGCTTTATAAAAATAAAGGTTTACTGAATAAAATTATATAGAAACAAAAACAAATTGTACGCACAAATTCTGTGGTTTTGACTTATAAATCCTCCTAGCCTTGTTTTCTAAAAAAACAAAAAACAAACAAACAAAAAAACAAACAAACTATAATTCACTTTCTTGTTAAAGTTGTTGTTATATGAGCAATTCCACTCTCATGGTACTAGCCCTATATTGCAATTTGCATAGCTTAGTATACAGACTGAAGGCAGGGACTAATTCCCATGTTCCCCTAGGCTTACATGACACATAATCCTAACTTGAATAATATGTTCCCTGCTCTGTATAATGTGACATATGCTGCTGTAGCAACTCCTTAAAGTGGTTAATAGGGTTCTTTATACCTTAAAGCAAATAAAATTATACCCGTTGGTTGTGTTGTCCTTATATAGCTGTTCTGAAGCCTTGTTACACTTAAAAAATGGATCACAGAACTGAAGAGTATTTAAGTAGGAGGGCTTGGTGGTTTCAATTGATTTCTTTGAGGTGCGGAAGGGACAAAAATCAAAGAACTTCAAGGCATTTTCTGTTAAGTAACTTTTAAAATGTCTCTCATGACTGATCCTCAACACCAACAAAACCACAGACACTGACTATCGACCATAGGAGGAAGAAAACGGTTAACTGAGATTAAACTAAAGCCTCAAAAAAGCATTTTAGTTGTGACAATTTGGTCTTCATTGTTGGCAATAAGTCAGTACTTGTTTTTAGTGGGGGTTGGACTCTGCCCAGGCACTGATTCTCTTTGTAATCTTTATGGAGTAAATCTCTAGGCGCAGCCAAGGGGTGGAGGGTGTCAGGCTCTGTGTTCTCGGGAGCTTGTGTCTGCTTTTTTGCAAATGATGGGATTTTGCTGGCTTCATTAAGTAACCTGTAGCTCATACTGGAGGAGGCAAGAGCGATGAAAGCTCAGACCACGGTTCTCAGATGTCCCAAGTGGAGGAGTTTAAGTATCTGGGGGTCTTCTTCGTGAATAAAGTGAGAGTGGAATGGGAGATTGGTGTGGTGTCAGCAGTGATGCAAGTGCTGTAGCAGCCTGCTGTGGTAAAGACAGAGCTGTGGCCACAAAGTCCGGTCAAAGAATGAGATCAGGAATTCAAGCTTCCTCCAAAGAGTGCCTGGGCTCAGCCTTAATAATAATAATAATATATAGACTTATATAGCGCTTTTCACAGTACTCAAAGCACTTTACAATTCTGTGCACCATTCATTCACACCTCAATCGCACTTGGTGGTGGTAAGCTACTAATGTAGCCACAGCTGCCCTGGGGCAGTCTGACAGAAGCGTGGCTGCCAATTCACACCTACGGCCCCTCCGACCACCACCGACCACACAACCACATTCACACTTAGGCAATGTGGGTTACAGTGTCTTGCCCAGGGACACAATGACAGCACACGCTCAGACGGGGACTTGAACCCGTGACTCTCCGGTTGTGAGGTGAGCACTGCGCCACTGCCACCCCAGAGTGAGGAGCTTGGTCATTCGGGAGGAGCTCAGAGTAGAGCCGCTACGTCTCCACATCGAAAGGACACAGTCGAGGTGGTTCGGACATCTGACTAGGCTACCTTCTGGGTTCATTTTAGATGAGGTGTTGCGGCATGTTCTACATGGGGGAGGCCCTGGAGCTGATGAATTGAGAGATTATATCTCTCGGCTGGCTGGCTTGGGAATGTCTTGGTGCCCCCTCTCTCCCTGAAAGAGCTGGAGGAGCTGGCTAAGGAAAGATGGGCCTGGGCAGAATGGAAAGAATTATCTCTTGACTACCTTAGAGTCTAGTTGCCAGCTGAGTAGTTAATTAAGCTAATAATATTTTTATATGTTATGTTATAGATACTGTCTCTGGCTGACTAAATGTTTCTACCTGAAAAACAACAATGATTTTGAATTGTACTGTAGAGTTAGTTAGCAGCAGTATTGATGTATGATAATGAAAAATGTTCTGAAACGGATCGACATGATATTTTATTCAAATATGACACTGTTTGCATGTTAATCTTCTATATTTTTTTGTGTTTTTATGCATTATGTTTTTCACATTAAAAAAACAAATCAAATGTTATTTAGGATGAAGGTTAATTAATGTGTTTTTGCTACCCCTGGTAATACACTTTTGGCCATGATAACAACATGTTTAATGAGAGAACACATGGCTTTCTATTCTTTCTTTTACAGGTGAAAACTTACACAAAACTGCACAGTAAGTTCCCAGGTATTGCACAGCACACCCTCCTGAACCCACTGAGAGTCAGTGCTTTAGTCCACCTGTGTTGTGCTGCGCTGTTCAGTGACTTACTCCCTTCTCAAAGGATAGAAATACAAAGCCTCATATATTCCAGCAATCAGCACACTGCTCCCCTGGGAGCTGACGCTCAGTTAAAACTGGCAGAAACTCCGGAGAAAATTAAGTCAAGTATTCACGATAAGTGCAAAGTGGAAATTACATTATGATACATTATTTTGGAGAAATGTCTGAAAGTGAAATGGTCAGCAAGTTGGTGTTGCTCTTGGATATCACTCTAATCTCACACCACAATGTGGACACTCACTGGAATCAGAGAAGAAAACCATGATGGAAAACCCAGACATAAAAACAGGTAAAAATGCTCTTTTTTCTCTCCATTTAGCTGCCTATTAAAAAAGATGTGAAACCACTTCTTTGTGTCCAAGAGGACTCAATTCTATTAAAGAAAGAAATGAAAAGAAAAGCCAGAGCTAATACAAATCCTTTTCTGCATGAAAATGGAACCAAAAAGAGATTTTCTAAACAAGATGTTTTTTAAAATAAATAATTACTATGTATATTCATTTCTCTGTATTGTTCCAGCTCCAGTGAACTGCTTTGTTGCATCTAATGCTACACAGTAATCATGTGTCACTGTGACCTGCACATTAGCCCCATTACTCTAGGGCAGTGATTCCCAAAGTGTGGGCGAAGGTGGGCCACAGTAATAAATTCAGACTGAAATTATTCACAAGTATGTACAGTTCCATATTTATATTTATTAATTTATTTATAGAAAAAAGTAAACTAAAACTGCTAATAGGAGGTGGTTAGTTTGTGATATTATTCATTACTCTGATCTAAATTTACTGCTCTTGTACAAAAGTGTCCCAGTGGTAGGTGGGTCGCACCTTGGCCTCAGCAGTTTACATATGGCTGGGTAGCATTAGCAATTTATAGCCAACAGTTTATGTTCTTTATGTTTTTTGAATATAAATTTGACTTTTTCTTGTATTTTGATTACAGTGAATATTTAAGGTTGGATGGGCCCTATGAGATTTTCTGTTTTTCTAAGTGGGTGCAGCACTCTTGACTTTGGGAATGGCTGCTCTAGGGTAAAATGAAAAAATCTGAATACATTTTACTACCAGCACTTAAATTATTTATATTATATTATTTTATTAAATTATTGTCACTAAGAACACTGGGGAAACTAACAAAAATACTGTTAAAAGTTTAAAATTTCTACCCATATCCTTTGCAATTTTTATATTTTCTAAAGCTGTGGGCCAGACTGAAAACTTTGGTGGGTCAACTCTGGCCCCTGGGCCATATGTTTGACACCCCTGTTCTATAAGTTTCGAAGCAAAACTGTAATAATAACAACTAAGAACAAACCATAAACAAACTCTACTTGGTTGCAGGACTCCAGGACCACCACCACTAAGCTCATGTGTTCGACACTATGGCTGAATGTCCCTGGCAGCTTATAGCCTCTCATTTAATAACTTGTTAATAAACTCATTCTCAAATTACTGAGTGAGGTATTTGTAAATATATTTCACATTGTAAATGAAAAGTAAATCTATCTTAACCTAACAGATCAACTATCTAGCAAACACCGTAACTATCAATATCTCTAATATATCTATATGCTTATCTACCAAACATTTATTGCCATGTCTGACAGGTTAAGTAAGGTTAAGGTATAAGTTGTTGCTCCTGGGTTTATTTTCGATTAGGTCTTCAACACAAGTTCCCATCGCAGTGTAGGTCAGTAACTAGCGAACTGCCCTTGCAATACTGAAAACCCAGGGTTCCCTGGGTACGTTCATAGTGCAGCCCTTGGGTTCCTGTTTTTGATTCTGTTGTCATTTTAGTCACCTCACTGTGACTCTCTTTATCTGTTGTATTCATGTTCAGTAAGTCTTCTTGTTTTTGAGCATTTTCTCATGAGTCTTGCTCCAGTCTGTCCGATTGCCTTCACCTGTGTTTGTTACATGCACCTGTGTCTCATTCATCTCATGTTTGTAATCCCTAATTATTTCCCAGACTATATTTGTGTATCTCCCTTTTTCAGACCCTACTGTTGATTTCCCTGCTTGTGTTCTATGTTCCCTGGGACTTGTGGTTCATGTACCTTTTGTGCCTCATTTGTTTCTGCCCACATATCCTGGTTTGAGCCCTCTCCACATCAACCTCACAACTATAAATTATTGTAAAAAAGAGATCCTGTTAAAGAATTAACATAATAATTGCTTTTTTTCATGGACTGGAACGATCTAAAAGACTTCAATGGTGCTCTTCTCGATTCTACTTTAGTGAACAAACAGAACCACCACAGCTAATATGTGCTTTTACAGTGTTCTGTACTCCTTGAAGCAGGTAATTGTAGATAAATACAAAAATATTTTGTTCACAAGGTTCTCATTAGAGAGAGATACTGAGCTTTCTCTCTTTTATACTCATATTATGACTATACCCTCTTTATAAACCAAGCTATTCAGGATACATTGAAATTGTTAATAATCATTGAATTAGAAGCAATTCTGACTCTAGTGGAGCCCAGTTTAGATGATAATAGTACAAAATAAATTTTCTTTAAGGCCTTTAAACCAATGAAGATGTCTCAGAAACATGTTAGAAAAGCTTAAAATATTAAATTGATTTCAGTTAGATTATATAGTCCATCAGTGAAGGTCCCTTCGGAGTTTTTTTTCCTTTATGACCCTCTGGCATTTTCTCAAAAAATGATTGCAAACACAACTCCTGTACCCGAGTGAGACAAACCATTAGGGACGGTTATGTTTGCTGTTTATGCAGCCGTCTAGTCCCTGGGTGAATCTGCTGTAAGCTCATGTTTAATCAAGGCAGCAGCTTTTACAGTAGATACTGACTTACTGCATTTGACTACTGTACATTCTGTGTGCATCAGTTTCTCATTCCATAACTACGAATTTCCTTGTCTTTGCACTAATGGTTTGCCAGGAACTGAACTGCATTAAAAAAAAGGAAAGGTTTTAACTTTTTTGCCTAGCATCTGGACAACCAGTGCAACAACTCAGACCTCCTCCCTTTTCTCTGAGTGCTTGAAAGACATATTTTACAGTGTAAGGTTTGAAAAAGAGGGAGACCAAGTCTGGAATGAAAACACTGCGGGAAATGTTATCCATCGATGCAGACAGCTGGCCTACAGCGACATACAACAGCCAAAACTGCCGGTGTAAAAGAGTAAATGTTTGATATATTTGGTAATTTGGACCAAAGAACCTGCAGCAGCTCTTTTACAATTTTTACTTCCTCTGGATTCCTTATCTCATAAACTTAACAAATTGTAGTGATAAACCACTTCTCTTCTTCTAAAGCAAATTTAACATCAGATAGATATTCAAAGCTCGGGTGTAGAGTCATCGCAGTAATAATTTTCTACCTCACAGAAGCTCATCTGAAGTTTCCCAAAACAGCTGATAATCAGCAACAGATAATCTTATCTTATTTGATCATATTCTGTCTCCCCCTCATCCTGCTGTGTCTTTCAGGCCCTTTTTGACTTGTCTTCAACCTTTCAGCTGAATGCTAAATAGAGAATTCTCTCTCCAGGGTCCTGAACCTGCTGACATGTCACTCAGCCTGACATTCCTGGCGCTCCCCGAGGTCGTCAGGATTGAGTTTTTATCTCTTCAGAGCGGAGGAAAGACGTTGGAATATCTGTCCTTCCTTCCATCTAAGTGACGTCCCTCTGGTTTCCATCAATCTGCTCAAGGCCTAGGGAAGTGTCAGTGCTGAACAGCATACACAGCTTCTTACCAGATCGCTTGTGGGGCAAAAAAACTTGTGCAAGAGTGTAGTAATGTCTATATTGACTGGTATACCACGAACTGACAGTGGTAACGCATTTGGAAGAATGAACGTACCTAAATACCAGCAGGGACAGCATTTTGGATGTTTTACCTTTTGTCTTGCAGGTTGATTTGAGGACAAAGGACCACATATAAAGAATTTGAAGGGCTTCATCTAGTTTGTCGCTAGACCAGTGGACCGATCTGGACTAGACTAACCTGATCTTTTGACAAAAACTACCATCATTATGTTAGCTATTGTAGCCCATCTTATTAGTTTACTAGCTGACTGTTTGATCCAGTCACACAAGCCCAGAGAGACTGGTCGGTGACTCCCTAGCAACTGCCAGTAAGGGAAAACTCATTTACCTGACATGTTGGCAAGTGGTTGCTGGCGGTTTCTGCCAGTTGATAGGTGAACTTTGTCACAAAAAGGTATATGGTGCTGCACCAAAAACCTGTGAACGTGATCCATTTCTGTCACATTCTTTACTCTTTCGCCTGGCATGTACTTGTGGAACATTTGCAGACAAGTTGCCATCTGCCATGTAAAATATAGGCAACTGTGGCAATCTGCTAGAGAGTAAAGCAATCCTGGGGAGGTTTTTGGTGCAGCAGCCTCTTTGCAACCAATTTCACTGAGCAACCTCCAGCATTCACTGACCAGTCAACTGGGGAATGTACATTTTTCCCTAGTGACTGGAGGCTACCACGGGTTCACTCACTGGCCTTCAGGCCTGTAAGTTTTCTATTTTCTTTTTTTTATTGAAAAGTACAAGACATATAACATTATGCAAGTTTTTTTTTTAGATCCAAGCAGTATAAACAAAACCAGAAAAAGATTATTAATTTCTGTGTACGACTGAAATTATACAACACAGAAATGTACTCCTCAATCTTTTTCTCGCTCTGTATGCAGCATTAGTGAAGCTCCAATTTGCATTTTTAGCAGATGGATAGCACCGTGTTAATCAAGTGCAACAATTGTGTTGTTATGGAATAATTGTGAAATAATAATTGTGTTGAATTTTTAAAAATAGCCGAGCATAGTTAATTGAAGCAGAGGAATAGCGATTGCCCATTTTAAGTCCTTTCATTGTGCGAAGTTGATCAAAACACTTTCAAGTCACAATTTCAAAAGCACAACAGTTAACAAGACCAGTTCCAAAGTTTCGGCACATTAAGCTTTTGCCTTTTGTTGCTGACAATCATTGGATTCCTTTAATCCATAATCAGT
This sequence comes from Pterophyllum scalare, assembly GCA_024447675.2. NCBI lineage: Eukaryota > Metazoa > Chordata > Actinopteri > Cichliformes > Cichlidae > Pterophyllum > Pterophyllum scalare. Next base: position 93,463 of record JAMQGT020003827.1, read on the forward strand.
AGTTTCCTGCAAATAAAGCAGTATATTCTCTGTCTTTGTTCAGTTTATAACCATTCAGTGGTAAATGTATGTAAATAATGGAAACCAGAAATAAAAGCCCCATGTTAATCTTGTTATAGTGTACACAGGGCATTAAAATTCTAAAAATGGAAGGAAATGGAGGGACAAACTCAAGCCATAGTAACTCTGAACATTTTTCCTGCAAGTTCCTGAAGTGCACTGCCACTTGCACTCTCTCCAGACATCTATTTTCTTAACTGCTTATCCAACTTAGAGTTTCAGGAGAGGCTGAAGCCTATCACAGCTGACAATGGGTGAGAGGCTGGGTACAACGTGGACATGTCAGCGGTCTATCACAGGGGTAACACACAGAGACAGACAGCTATCCACACCTGTGGCCAATTTAGAATCACCAAATAACCTAACATATTTATAATATGAGAGGAAATTGGACCCACAGAATCTGATATGAACCTTTTAGCAATGAATTTTACTTTAATGACTTGAGTTTGAGTAAAAAGTAAAGTGCTCAAATGCAAAAGTGGTTTGATCGCTGTGAAGATCTAATTTTGGGGGAATCCAACCCTTAAATTGAACCTCGCATTTTATCTGGACCTACTGAGGTTTAAACTGAATATTTCTGAGAAGCACTAAGATATATTTCTGCATTGTAATCCCAAACTGTTGGTTCAGTAAGGTTCAATTCTGTTTTAGGCTGGTCTGTTTGAGTCTAGAACCTTCCCAAGCCATTTACCTACCCACTTCAGCTGTCAGCCCTTGTTACTGACTAAAAGGCTCCTGCCTTTTTATACAGAAAGGGAAAGTAGAGTCATTACTGGAGACAGACGGCATGAGTGGGAGGAGACACTAAGCACAAGTAAAGTTACTGAAATAATCTCAATGGGCCACGTTAACAAATGCAGGATGTTTTGCTTCAAGGGCGACATGTTTTGTGCATTATTGCTCATCTTTTAAAAATGCTATTAATTATGCAGTTCTCCTCTGGGGATGCAAACCTTAAACTATTAAGGTGAGTCAGCTGGGCGGTCTCTTGGAGCTAATCTGAAAGTGGTCACAGTACAAATCATTTGATTCGCAGTTTCTGAAGCTTCTGCCGGACTCACCTCTCAGTTTGTAAGGTGACTTTGGATGGCTCTACATTGGGGTTCTCCCACTCCATCTGCGGGCAGTGCATGAAGTAACACAGGGTATAGAGGGCCTCGGGCTCCCAGTGCACTGTGGTGTTGGCCTTCTGGTGGACCGGAGTGCCGTTGCTGGCGTTCTTGATGTGCAGCGGCTGGAGGTGGTGCATGGCCCGGGAAACCAAATCGCCTGGAGGAAATGTATAAATATATGAGAACAGTGTGTATATCATGCCAGCCTGGCAGGGGAAATAAAAATGACACAAGGATGAAATAATAACACTGTGTACTACACTGATAAGAGACATAGTCATCGCAACAAAGATTTACGTGTCATTCTCAGAGCACAATCCCGTTTCCTACTCCAATCCTTTGTGATGATGCACTCCCTCATTCACACACCCTCTGATTCAGCCTACGTTTAGTCATACACATGTGCCCACACATGAGTGGGGAAATTACGGCTTTGAAATGAATCTTACACACATCATGTCTCTCTCAGCAAAACACCCTCAGACATGTGAGCTCTTAGTCTGTCCTCATTTTGTCTGTATCTCTTATTTTTCTCCCATGTTTTCCTGGGTGACGGTGCAGGGAGTCACAAGGAAGCTGCAAGATCTGTGTCACTGAGCATATGTGTGCGCTAAATTTAAAATAAATGTGTACAGGGTTTTTTTTTTTAAAAAACACTGTGAACATCCTGTTATAATGAACAGGATTGTGGGAGGAAGAGAACAGAGTGCTTGTCAGTGACTAAACCTGAGAAGTCAGATGGTTAGATAAGTTGTCAGTCTGGGTCAGAGACAGAGCTACCAGCCTTTTTCATATTTTTAAAGAGTAATAATTTCAACATGAAGCTTTCTTTAGATTACAGCAAGAAGAGGATACAGTTTTTAGTTCTTATGATCTTTAAAACAAGTCAAAGGACTTTAAATACACCTACACTTATTAGGTACACCTACTCAACTACCCATGGAGTGTCCAGACTTTTGACTGGTGCTGTATCTAATCAGCCAATCTGGCAGCAACTATGCATTTAGATTTGTAGACATGGCCAAGACAACCTGCTGAAGAAAGGTGATTTAAACTGGGATTTTCTCACGCAACCATCTGTAGGGTTTACAAAGAATGGTCTGAAAACAGAAAATATCCAGCGAGCAGCAGGTCTCTGGGTGAAAATACCTTGTTGATGTCAGAGATCAGAGGAGAATGGCCAGACTGCTGTTCGAACTGACAGGAAGGCTTGTTGCAACCAATGTATGTCGACGAACATTCGAGGCAAAACAAGAAATATCAAACAGATGATCGCCATTGAGAAATTAAATGCTTGTTTCTGTTTTTTTCACGCTAACATTTGATTGACATGCAACTTTGTTGTGAACAAATAGCCACACACTGTGCACTTCACTTGTAGAGACTAGTATAATCAGAGTCTGCTTTTAAATAATAACAATATTAAACCAGTTATGTTTACCAAAGTGTAAATTCTGTCTTGTTTGTTGCACAATGAACATTTCAGATTGTCAGTTATCCCCTCACTGCCATAATATGCTATGAAACAATTCCTGAATGCAAACTTTCTCTTGTTGGAATAAATTGATAAAAGCAACACTATATTCCCAAAAGTATTTGCTCTTTACATGCATATGCCCATGAGTGAAATCCCTAGAGTTTAATATGATGTCGGCCCACCCTTTGCAGCTATA
>JAMQGT020003828.1:0-33147 GCA_024447675.2 Pterophyllum scalare
CCATTATGTCCTCGGATGCATGGAGTGTATTTTGGCATGGTTATGTAGCCTACATCAAAACGACTGGAACGTCTTAGAGTAAGCAGCAGCGGTTCTAGCAAGAAAATAATGGGAAACAGCAAAGTAGCTGCTCTTTATTTGTGTGAGGGAGTGCCAAGAAAAGGTGTAAGGCATGTGTCGCTTTGCTACATAGATGAATAACAGGTGATTGGTGGGGACCTTGGGCTTTGTTACTCTCCTACAAAAATGCTGTAACAAACTAAAGGACAGGGACAACCCCCAAAACCATAATTCTGGCTCTTTAACAGTTCAAAACAGTTAAACTGTGAATGTTTGAACCTGCACAGTATTTTTTCTTAAAGCCAAATGTGACTCATTTCTCTATTTGCAAAAGGTAATTATTCTTGAATGAAACAGTTTTATAAAAATCAAACCTAATTTTGTGAAAGTCTTTATGTCATAATAATTTTGTCCCCATTTTACCCCTGCTGCTGCCTCAATGGCTTTCAACTAGATTCCCCACTGTTAAAGGTTTCCCTCTAAGGGTTTTAGTAGATGATGCTTAGCATTTGACTATCGCTTCCAGTACGCATGACCCAGTTCAGTCAAGCTGTCGCTCCACATAAGAGTCTTCTATCTCCTACTTTTTCTGTGCTGTATCTTCTCCTCCTACTCTTCAGCCATGTGAGGTGCTTCCCTCACTTGGTGCTCCTGCACGGCAACAATTAATAATTGAACATTTCATTCTCGCCGTATCCGAATGCAAAGAAGAGGCATAAAAAGGATGGAACAAGTCTGCAGGGAAGCAGAGAGAAATCAGTGGAGGAAAAAGGGGAAAAGAGAAGGGATGATTGTGGAGGAAGTGAGGAAGAATTTGCACTGTGTCAGTAGGGTGTGCTGTCTGCGGCCTCATTAGTTCTGCAAAGGAAAATGTGGAGGGGAGGAAGGAGGGATGAGACTTTGTTCCCTTTGATTAAAGGGGGGGGGAAACCCTCAGTCAGCACAGTGATGGTGGGTGTGAATGTATGTGTCTGTGAAGGAGCAGGTGTATAATGAGAGCACCCATCTTTTACCTTTCTGTAAGGAAAAGCTATTCCCACCTTGCAGATGTGCGACCGGTTATTGATTTCCATTTTCTTGCCAATTAAAAAGTCGCACTTGGACCAGGTGTTAATACTCAGCGATAATAACTCAAGCTGCTGCCTTATTAATACCAGAGAGTCTTGAAGTCCAAGATTTGATTTCGGCTTCATATGCAGACATTCGTCTTCTGTGAGGTAGCGATGTTTCAAAGCAGCAGCTAATAAACAGACTGGTGTGTACGACTGTGTACTGATCATATAGAGAAACATTCAAGTCTATTGTCAAGATCATTTTGTGCATTCATTGCACAAAATGAAGATAATTAACAGTTGTTTGCCATCAGGTGATGCATAAGCTGTGCTGTCACTCAAATATATGCTTATAGGGGATTGATGGGGGTTCTTTCTAGAGTTATAACTTTGTAATAAGTGCCTTGAGATGACTGCTGTTGTGAATTGGCACAAGTGAAAAGGTTTTCACAGGGCTTTATGGAGTCCTGTTGAAAACTGTGTGCACCCTTACTGCCTCCATAGGAATTAACAGAGGGTAAGCAGCAGCCAGGCGCTGCTAATCAAATGCATTTGATTAACCGATCATCACCAAGTGTGTCTACCTCTGTGAAAGCAGTCTGCTGGTCTGGAAAATTCAGATGTGTTAACACAATGCCACAATCTTCCCAGGAGTGGATGTCCCAGCAAATCCACCCCAGGGTCATGCAAAGCAATGCTCAGAGAAATTGCCGAAGACTCAACAGCTACGTCTCAGATGCTACATATCTCAATCAGGATGTTTGGTTATAATGCACAGCGGCATGATTGATGAAACCAAAACACAGCATATCAACTGTCGAGCTTGGTGGTGGAGGAGGTGATGATTTGGGCATGTTTTGCAACCACAGGATAACTTATTTGTGATGCAGACTGATAATAAGCCAAATGTGTTCAGAATGATGCTGTAAGTGTTCCTTCTGCAGTTTTAAAGATAAAAATTCAGTTAATATATATTATAATTGTTTTGCAGTTAATTAGCTGAGAAAACTAATAAGTCTAATGTCTGCATTAAATGTGAAGCTGGTTTCAGCAGCTGGTGGGCGTTATTTGTATTGCAATCACCCGTCGAGCTGGAAAAATGTATCATTTGTTAGTTTTGTTTCTGTTCAGGCATTTTAACTGTATTTTAAAAGCTGATGTGGTTCTATAACACATGGCTTAACGTACAAAACATTATTAGTCGTGGATAGTTGCAATTCCACTTTTAATTTCAACCAGTTTTCAATTTTATAATTTTCAGCCTGACCTGGAAACACAATAACTAGCAAAGTAACCATAACTGTGTCCTTATGCAGCTTGCATTATTAAAAAGTTATGGTGGCATGAATGAAAGTAGCTTGCTGTTACTTTCATGCCTATTTTTGCCCACAACCACTAGAACTTCAGGGGTCATGTCAGATTCCCTGCACTGAAAAGGGATGGTATCAATGTCATGTCAGTACTTCCTTCTCTAGATTTCTACTTCTTCTTTACTGTCAGAGGTGTGTTGCACGGCATGTCTGATCGACACGGTCAACAGTGTGTGTGTGTGTGTGTGTGTTTCAATTTCCTTGAAATTATCTGAAAAATACATCACGTTGTTTCCAGTATGATCCGCTTAGATGTAAGCTCATATTTAACTAAAGGCAGGTTTAACATATATACATTGTTTTTTTTAGCAAATCCTTGTCAAAAAAGCCAAATTATATTCACCACAATTTAATTTATCACAGCAATAAAAGGTTGAAGCATCCAAGGGAAGTGAATACTTTTTATGGCACTGTGTATATATCGATTCCCTTTGAGAGCTTGGATTAATTGCATATAGATCTGTGCTATCCTTTCAACATTAGCAGAACACTGTGGGTAGTTTATTAACACTGCCTTACCAAATTTAATTTCTGAAATTTATATATTTAGAGAGTTGTTTATCTGTAGGCAAATTCTCCTCAGTGGGATCTTTTGATGTGCTTTAATCAGGCCTGTGGTTCACACTCACTGCCAAATAATTCTCAAAGCCTTTAAAGAAAAAAAGCGCACGATCTTGGTGTTCAGTGCACGCTTGTTTACCCGTCATTTTGTAAGGAATTGACAGCCAGCTGTATCATCCAGAGGTCAGGGTGTGAAGACAGAAATGAGTCTTCAGTTCATTCACAGTTCTTTCCGTCCCTTCCTTCTTTCTCCCTTTCTTTCTTTTTCTTTTAATCTTTTGGCACAGCACGCAATCTTGCACTACTGATGCATCAAGACACGGTACCTGCACAGAAAATGGCGATGAGTCGAATGACGCAGCAAATTATTTCGATCAATAGACTGATTGGTACATAAATATTTTCAATTTGCTCCCATAGAGGATAAAAGCCAGGACTGTACTGCCTTGTGGGCATGCACAGAGACACCTGCAGAGACCACACATGAGCACTTGTTCTCATTATTACTACTTTTTAATCCACTCGGAGGATCTTCGTGCATTCAGTGTCCTTGTAGTGTTGCTAAATGCGCATGCAAGTCTGCAGAGAACCTCTTTTACCAATGATGAAGTTCATGTCCCAAGGTGACCCTTTTATGCACTGGCTAAAGTGGGGACCCCATTTAGGAATTGCTCTTGAGAATTTTTTCTTTTTTATTGTCCACGCCAACAATGAAATGGAATATTTGCCCTTGCATGCAAACCTGCTGTTTAGTACAGGATTTCCTGCCCCTTGTGCATTGCTACTTTTCATGTAATAAAACACAGGGCACAGGTCAGTAGTATAGAATATATTTATTAGTATAGTATATATTCTTGATAGAAGTTTCTGATTTCCCATTGGTTTTCCCTGTGCTACCCCATGCCTGCACATGTGTAGCTGTGGATATTTCCATATCCATCCACAATTGTATAAATTCTATCAGCTGGACATATTAAAGATGCCTTAACAGTTCTTTTTCCACTTTTTCCCAGTCCGTAAGCAGAGTTTGCATGGAATATGGAAATAATAATGTGTTAAGAAGTTCATTTCTCAATGATCCATGCAGCCAAAATGGCTCTGATGTGTCAGGGTGCATGGAGTGTTTGATGGTATCAGTAGCATGTTGGCTGCTGATCATTTGGGTCCTGTGGATTACAGGGTGGAGCCTTCTTGGATCATGTTTATTCCGGTGCATCCTACCCGTGCTTGTTCAGATTGGGATAGGGCGCATTTTAACGCTGGCTCAACACCTTGGGCTCTATTTTCTTTTCTTCTTTTAATGTATTCAAATTTGATAAAGTTCTGAATGTATCCGAACCATATTTCTGAAACAATCATAAGGTTAATATCTTTCCAATTTTATACAAGTTCTCATTTAGTTCAACATCCGCGATTATATTTTTGGCCACTTCCTGTCAGAATGTCACCATCAGTTCATTCTGTGCTTATGTCTCTGTTTTTCTCTTCCAGCCCTGACGACGTAGGAAGCTGCTGGTACATCCTGTTGTCTGGCTCCGTTTTCATCAAAGAATCCATGTTCCTGCCCAGAAGCAGGTAAGATCATCAGCCATTTTGGATGCTGTTTGATGGCGTGATCTTGGCAGTAACATGCAAGGTTACATAGTGTTACATAGTGCACCCCAGCTCATCAGATTTTGCTAAAAGAAACGTTAAACCCTGTTGCTGCTTTATTGGTCTCAAAAACAGATTTTACTTACATCAAAAATAGTTTCAAAAGTTTTTTAAAAAAAAAAAAGTGTTTTAATTTAAATTTAAAGCTACAAACCAAATGCACATTGTTAACTATAAAGAATATAATTCAACATTGCAGGAAGCAGTCTCATATTCTTTTGCAAAAACAAATGGGTCAGCATTGAGATTCTCAAGTGATATATCAGCAACGCTGGGGGGAAAAAAATGTACGCCATCCATCTTTCACTTGTTCAATTCAGGGTCATGCAGTGGGGGAGCTGGGGCCTTCCCCAGTTGTTGTAGGGCGAGAGGTGGGGTTTGAAGCGGTGTTAAACTACACGGCTTTCAACCCCACCCCGCTGTGTGAAGCTACATTGCAGTAGCTTTACATTATAGTAGCTTTACACTTGTGTTTTGCAAATAGATCATGAATAAATTGTGAGACTATCCTAGTCATAATTGAGCATTTCTGCATTTAAAACATTAGCATAAAGTGTGCCCTTGTAAGGCTTTTGGGGCTTTTATTATTAGAGTGTCAGTAACCTTGGGTAGAAATTATTATTGTCATCAGCATTTTAACATAGTTGAAAAGCTCAAGGCACACTTAACATTCATGATTGCTCCTCCTGGATTCCTGCTTCTTCTGATTTGATGATATTGCGTACTGTTTAGTATTTGAAGAGTGAGTATTGGTAGAGAGCAAGTCTCACCTCCATGATGGACAACAATTATTTATGGCGCCTTCAGAAGACTTGAGACTCATGTTCCCCTCTCTAGCTCTCAGCCAAGAGCTCGCAGTAGTGTTCACCACCTCTGAAGCCAAGACTCAAAAGTTAAAAAGCTCTGATTTCACAAGTGGATCTGTTACATGAAATATCCCTGTAGGCGTCTAGAAAACAATGATCTTTTTATCCATTAGGCTTGCATAACACACCTACGGCCACTCGGAGCTCAAGGCCATCACTTTAGCCCGTGGAGCAGAACTGTTCCGGCCGTACAGCGGGAGTCCACCGAGGTCGTTCTCTGGGTTTGTATGAACGTGGGAGGCATTTAAAACGGAAGGCTTGATCAGAAGTGTGCCAAAAAGCTAGCCCCCTCTTAGATATAACCTTTTCGGTTTTGCCAAGGTGAAAGTGTGTGTGGGATGCCCGGAGGGGGATCTGAAGGTATTGGCAGATTAAAGTTAATGCCTGACCGCAGTCACAGAGGAGAAGGAGGCCCTGAGAGTGTTTACTAAGCATATGTTGCAATGAAGCTTGTGGAGGGAGGATCCGCTGTGCTGCATGAGACTGTATGGGGTTGATAATTCGCTCAGATGTTCAGAGTAAAGCCAACTGCTTAATTCAGGACTGTCACATTTATGTCTTCTGTGCTAAATTATGCATATGAAACACCAACTGCACATTGAGCAGTCTTAGTTTCTGCAAGAATTTGCTTTGGAGACACTGGGTCATTTTTAAAATGCTTAGAATGCTTTTATAGATATCTTCTGCCAAAAATCTTCTGTTTGTGTGAATACTGTCCACTTTCACTAGCCAAAGCTGTTTATTCCTCGCAGCTCTGAATTTTTGTAGACATTTACTCTGCTGTGTGTGAGAATGCAAATGTCTGATTGATTTGGATCAAACTTGAAAAGCTTCCTAGACCTTTTAACCTTCACTCTCTACCAAGTTTAACCCAAAGGGAGCATTTCCCTGACCTCCAATGTTTGATTGGCCATTAACACATTAAACATGGCAAAAGCTCAGCCCAGAGTGATTGAAACACTCACTTTTAGTTGTTGCTTTCTACTCTTGGCTCTGTATGAGTGTGGATACCCTAAGGCCTGAGTTACGCAGGCCAGCAATCTCCTGGAAATGACAAGTGGCTAAGGAAAAAATGTGTTAGCGGGTGGTTGCTGGGGGTTACTGGCAGTCGCTAGGTGAAACTGATCTCAAAAAGGTAAACGGTGCTGTCCCGAAAATCTCCCCGTGGTTGCTCTGGTTCCTAGCAGATTGCTGCTGTCAACCGCAGTTTGCATGGAAGACACTGACTCGCCCAACTTTTCACCAGTTGGTTGTAAAACTTGAAATAATGAGACACAAACGGGAAACCGAGAGGATCGGTCTTCAAAGAAGTCGGCATCTTCCATGTGACTGCTGAAAGCTGCTAGCCGCTAAACCATTCACAAAGAGGGTTCAGGTGCAGCATTCTCTTTGCAACAGCCAGCAACTTCTGCAGCGACCACCGATCGGGAAGTACGCATTTTTCCCTCGTGACTGGTGGTTGCCAGGGAGTCTGCAACCAATCTGTAGGCCTAATAAAAAAAAATTTTCTTTCAGGCACACAGTTCATACTCTCACAAATGTTATAAATCCTATTTTGTGTAAGCCCCCTAGTATAGTGTAAGCCCCTTGGCTGCAGTTTAAAAAAAGAGAAAGAGCTAGCTGTTTTTAGGGAGCTGATGCAGGACCTGTTTCCCCAGTGACAAGCAGACGTTTTCAAAATGACACATCCAATGGCATGTTCTAAGTTGATATTTCAAGGACTTCTGGGTCATGAAACTCACTCAGGTTTTGAATGACAGTCTGCATTTTCAATTCAAGAATGAAAAGGAGAGGAATAAAACCTTTTGGTGACAGCTCTGCTGTGGCTGTATTCCCGTAATGGTGCTAGAGAAATTCTGTACAGTCATTTAATGTGATGCAAAGCTGTAAACCTAACTGAAAGCTTCCTGTTACCGTGGGAGGAAGCATGACTGATAGTTTTTGTAGTAAAACATTTGTTAGTCTTATCATGTTATCTAGTAATTTCCCCCTCTCTATAATTCAGTGAAATTCTCTCATTAATGGTTTCAAAGCCTAAATGATGGTTGTATTTATTTATTTTTTTTAAATAAAAGGTTTTCCAATAGTGGAAAAGGGGAGGAAAAAAAAAAAAGATCCTCACATGCTGCCTCACCTAGTCTATAAAGAGGACAAATGGTGAAGGTAAAATGGCTCGGAGGGGAAATTGGTTGTGGCACGAGTAACTGAATGGAGTCCAACGGGACTTCCTGAAGCTTTTAAAGATGTGGTGGAATTGGGTTTCAGACAGGCCCTACCCAGAAATGGCTGTTCATATCTACACTAGCAGCAAGGCTGAAAACCTGATATGCCTCCATCATTCTCTCAGTGCTTCTCTCTCTGGATACCGGTAGCTGTAGTGAGATCTGATCCGGGGGTAGATGAATGGCTCGGCCATTAATTGAAGAAGCTGGAGCTCGAGACCGTATTAAACCCGAAGGCCAGCGTGAAATCAAATACGACCTAAACAGGTACATCTTTAGCAATGGGTGACACAGATTTAGCCCAGCTACTGTTCTGTTAAGTATGTGGTAATAAGACATGATATACTAAAGGCAGACTTCAGGGTAGGCCTCCACCTATCATGAAAAAAAAAAGTGTATTAATACTGATGTAGGCAATTTTATAAATGATAGTCAGCGTTGTAGAATTTGTCACGACTGCAGTGATTATAACTCTTATTTATTATAAATTTTTACCACATTGGCATTTCTAGAGCACTTCTTAAGTCTTAGTGAACATCCACAGTACATTATACTGCGAGCTTCATTCAGCCACGCACACTTTCGTACAGTGTTTCCATCACAGAAACTCACAATCTGATGATGCATCGGGGCAAGTTGGGATGCAGGATCTTCCTGCCTAAGGACATTTTGACCACCAACTTTCCAATTGGTGGACAGCCTCATTAAGAGGGCATGAAAAAAAAGCAGCATTCATAATTTATACATGTGTGTGCAGAGGGTGGTTTGCTTGCATGTGTCAGTATATTGTTTTCATATGATATAAGACTGTTAGTGGGTTTTTTTTGTTGTTTTTTTTATCATCTTTTCACTATATTCAGATGTTATCTGCCCATCGAGTCGTCATTATGAGTTATCGCCCGAGCAGGCTTCCTCCTCTGCCTCCAGCCAGGCCGAGCAGCCAATTATCACCTCATTTTAAGGTGGTGTTGCTGAGTTGAAGTTCAGGGAATGATTCCTCTTTAATGTTGCAAGAAAAGTCCGTAAAGAGACTGACCGTTTACTTTCACTCTTAGTCGCCACTCGCTCTCTTTTTGACACGGCGTCGGGTTAGGTTTAAGTACCAAAACTACGGTTTGATTTGAAATGTACCCTTTCTCATTAACCACATGCGGGTCACAGGGGTGATGGCTCCACTGCAGATTTTAAATGTGCTTTCTGTTTATCACTGATGGGATCAGATGATAACTGCCTACAAAGGCTGCTTGGAACCACAGGATGGTGCTTCCTGGTGAGATCTATGGAAATGATTACGGCTGATAACGACCATTTAATGGGATTAAAACGTTCAAATTGGGTGATCTGTTGTGACAGTTATCTTACACTATCACTCGCCACAGAATAAAACTGGCAGTTTTTTTTTGTTTTGTTTTTTTTTGCAGCTGACATTCATTTTCTTTCCAGATGTTCCACTTCTGCTGCTCGGGCCATTATTGGAATGGTTATGTTTTAGCCATTTGAGTGTCTTTGAGAGCTTTTCATCCACTGACATGTGACACTGAGCTGTTAATGGTTTAAGGGATAAATTCCCCTTTAGAAGTTTTTCCAGTGTAGGTCTGTTCCTAAAATTAGATGTGTCAAATCTGCGACTTTCATATGCTAGCAGTGGACAGATACGTCAGACTAAAGACAAGTATTTGTATAATCATCATTTTTACATTACTGAACTATTTTTATCTATAGTTTCAAGTAACTGCATGGAACTGGTGACTTCCACCCTGTGACAGACACCCTTTAGTAACCCCATACTCCTTTGACTTCCACTTTGACTTCATTTTCAGCAGACTGCTTTTTGGACTTGATTTTCGGTCATCATCACTTACTCCTTACATTGGCTAACAAAACCAAAACCACAACATAATCATCTCATGTGGGAAGCGAGGGTTTTTGGTAGCAGAGGAATGTGTTCCTCATCACATTTGTTCTTCGGAGCTGCTGGGAAAAAAAAAAAAAGGGTGGGTACAGATTAGACTGTTTCTTGACAGCTTGCAGAAGCCCAGGCAGACTCATCTGTGACTGTAGGTGACAAACTAATCCAGCGATAATTTATCCTCTTGTTGCACAAGAGATCTTTCTCAACCCCTTCTGATGTTCTGCTCGTTGTGTGTAAAGGAGATTTGTATTCTTCTCATGAGTAAAATTGGTTACGGTCACTTGTTATTTTATATTTTAATTTAAACCTTAGATGCTCATCCACGTGGGATGAGTTTAATGGCTCTTGTTGCTGAGAACCAAGCGAGCCTTTTTCCTCCTTTTTTCCTTTTTTTTTTTTTTTTAGAGCAGCAGCACGGTTAAAAATACATTTTCCAGTTCCTGGCAGCAGCCATTCACATGAGTGTCAGTACCAGAGTAATAAATCCATTCAGAGGCCACAGACTGTGAAACAATACTGTTAAAACAAAAAAGTTGGTTTGATTTGACATGAAATTATGGCTAGGCTCAAAAGTGTGAGAGCTGAATAGTTTTGTTTGTTTGTTTTTGGGTTTTTTTTGGTTTTTGTCAGTTAATTCATGACTTGTCCTTGGGTCTAACTCATACAGATATCTGAAAAGGGCTGCTCTACAAAATAAAACTGATATCACTGGGGTTGTTTTGGCCTTGGCTTGAAGGCTTTGATTTATTTAGTTATTTATCGATTGATTGAAAGTCTGCTCTAAAATTGAGGACATGCAGTTTGACTGTGTACCTGGCAGGAATGGTGCAGAAAATAATTAAAACACTATAACGCTGCACTGTGGGAAGTGTAGAGCTATAAATTGAAAATATCTCACCATATGCTGCCCCCCTCAAGTTTCTAAACCCTGTAGAAGTGCAATATGAATCTGCATTAACAAAAAACATTCAGAAAGGAATTTAAGTTTGCTCAACAAGTCTTGGGTTAAACATTGATCAGTTGCTATGAGTTGCTATTTTGCACTTCCAGGATGTTTTTGATCATCGCACTGCTAAGTGAGCTTAAGCCAAAGCTTTCACATTTTGTGCTGCCTGTTTTTTTTTTTTTTTACAACTACATTCAAATTAAGGTTAAATTAAATAACAGACTAAAGCAGTCATGTATATTGAAAGCATTTTGAGAGGTGTGTTTATTTTATCTCGTTGTGATTTCACTTTGATCTGAGTGTAGTAAAGAGTAGTAGTAAAGATGCTCAAAGATCCATGTTGTAATTGCACCCAAAGTAGTTCTTTTATTAGATTTTAATCTAAATGTAGTGTTCAGTTATGTGAAAAACATTTTTCCCAGGAATCCATGCAGGCCTGTGAAAAACTCACCTATGATATAGTAGCTTATAGAACCATCTATAGACACCACTATACTGTAAAGTATAGTATCATAAGTGTATGCTTTAAGCACTTTGGTCAGATGGGAATAGAGCTGCTGAATTAATAAAGTTTAGTCTATTTGCAACCTTGGGGGGGGGGGGCAAAAATGCCAACTGTGTAATTTAACATATTTATCAATATCACAGCTCTATCATTAAGACACGGGAGAGTCTGATGGATTATAATCAAGCATTTCACAAGATTAATGTTTAAAGGGCAGCTTTAATTTTTATTTTCTCAGCTGCAGCCTCTGTGGTGTTTAACAGTCTGAAAGTTGATATTAAATGTAAACACAGAATTCAAATGTAGGAATCAGTTTGGGTCTAAGAATCTAGATTACTGATATTCGTCAGGGAAACACAAAGACATTAGATCCCCCCCCCCTGTTGTCCGCACACAGAGATCCAAGGGGTCTTCCAGGAATGGTGACCCTGTTTTCCTGAGAATTGGTCGGTCAGTAGGTGGTGATTTCAGATGTGGTTTGCAGCACACGGTACCGCGGCAGTGTAGCCCAGTAAAAAGTGACCCACGTGGTACAGAAAATCCAGGAATAATCCCAGCGTTACTTTTATAAGACCAAAATCCTGCTTTATAGCGCAAGCCTCAGGTCCTGTGGCTCCAAAACAGGCCAAAATCATCACCCCTCCACCACCGTGCTTGGCAGCTGAGTTATAAATTCAGGACATAAACATATTTTGAGTTCTGTAGTGGGAATGCGAGAAAAATATAGCTGCTGTTTAACCTAATGAGTAAACGAAGCCCGCTAAGATCATATCAACACTCCTTTGGAAGTGAGAGACTTCAAATTTTTATATAAATTGCAATTTCTTTTCCTTATTATGGTGCTAGGTGTTTACGTTTTTCGCATGTGACCCATGTGAAACATTAGTGTAAAATGATATGCTGTTTTAAAGCAGAGGAGAATTTTTAAAAATAAGGTTCAGAAGCTGGCAATCAAGCTTCTGAACCACAGGACAACTAGACACTGAGGCGACGTATGAGTTAACTTTAAGTCTTATAGTCTAAAAAGTTTAAAGTAAATCTAAACACTAATAATAATGTAATTAGAATATTTTGAAAGCTTGAAACTGACAGGCTCACTTCACCGAGGTTGCCCTGTCCACACGTACACACAGGAACACAGTCCGGCCTCTCACTGACTTGTAACTCTGTAACAGGAAGTGAGTCGTACGCTGGAATGCGGACTGTAGTCAGCGCACCACATTACAGAGAGAGAGAGAGAGAGAGAGAGAGAGAGAGAGAAAGGGGGCAGAGCCATTGGACAGAAGCTGATCTGCACTTTGTGAGCCACACGCTCCCATTCTCATACACAAATCTCCGACAGCAGTGCCGGTTTGTGTGCGGGACAATATGCCGCGGTCGCACCAAAATCTCAGGACTTGGAACGTGTTTGTCGGGCTTTCTCTGGAATAACGAGAGAGGATATTTTGGAAGGAGGGGTTCCTCTTATCGGGGTGGCTGTGTCACTCGAGCAGTTTGAAGTGTTGGGGGTGAGTCATCAAAAGTACAGCTGCAGGTAACTCCTACCTAGAAGCACATGAGCGCATGGCTTACTGAAGCTCTGCCTAGAAACGCCTTTGTTTTTGGTTGTAATTTAAAAATCTGACTCTTCTCCAAGCTGGGAGCTGGTTGCAGTAAAACCTTCAAGTCTGGAATGTGAAGCATGGCTTTGATGTTATTTTGGATATGTCAGTGTGAGGGGTGTGCTGCCAGTAAGAGGGGTGTGTGCTCTTTAGGGGTATATGGAGGGGAAGGGGGGGGGGTTTAGACACAACTTTTGGCAACTTTGAAACCAAAACAAAGCTGGAGCTCCTGCTGTGGTGAGAACGTGTTCGAAATGAGTGATAGATGCAGTGATGATTGATGAATGTGTTTGGGGGAAAAAGTTGCGAGTGGCCAGCGTAGTCGCTCTTTCTCTACGCGCTAGTCTTCAGCGCCCTTTTCTCTTTGCCAGTGAAGTTGTATTTTGGGAAGCAAAAGTCACAAGTCACTCGCACATTCTTGGCCGTGCTGTCAGCTTCTATTTCAGAAGTGCCGGGGCAAAGGTTCGGATTGTGCATGTGGCACGGACTTGCTGTTACGCCAAAGAATTCTGTTTATCTTTGCAAGGTGAGGTTGGATCATCAAACTCAGCCGTGACAGGATGTTGGTAAATGCTTCAAAGCCTGGATGCGGTTTTCGTTCACTTTAGCAGGTGTAGCCAAAGAGCTTTCTGACCTCCTACTCCCTTCTCTGTGCTGGGTCTGAAGTCTTGCATAACTGAGGATTTTAATCTTTGGCCTTCTTAAGGGTCTGGTGGGCTTAAAAAAAGCCAGTGTGCCCTTACTCAGTTAAACAGATTAGCAGAATGAGGAGATTCCCCCCACCCCTTTCAGCTCAGACCAGGGGGTTCATTGGTTCACACAAGCAGAGTGGATCTGAGGCTAAGGCGGTGGGCTGCCGGGCTGGTGATGCATGTGGAATGACATTCCAGACGCCCAGGCTTGTTGTATAACGGAGGGGAATACAAGGCTGCCGAGGCATGGGAGATGTCAGACAGTCGACTGAGAGAGAGCTTCAGGGTTTAATTTGAAATTGAGATGCTGGCTGCCTGTCAGAAGTCAGAATAGAGGCAAAACTGGGGATGTTCTCTTCACTATCTCTATATATATTTTTTATGTTTCACACAGGGATGTACTTGTGAAATTCTAGACAGACGTGTGTTTGAAATAAACACTATTGGTTGTTTATTTGGGGTTTTTTTTTTTAATATTCCCTGTTTTGTGCATTATATTCTTAGTGTTTTCCACACATAGACTTTACTTGAGCACAGCTCTCAGGCATATTAAAAGCCACCAAGGCATGTTTATCGACTTATTTTGGCTTTCTAAGTTTTATTTTTCATTTCTCCAAGAGAAAATGCCAGCCAGGGGTTGATTTACTGGCAGTCGACCCCTCCCATCTCGTGTTTCCCAACTGGAAGGTTGACCAGGTCGCTTCTTCTGTATCGTTCAGCTTGCTCTTCAGAGAGCCTTTTGTCCAGTGGTTGAATTTACTCCAGCTCCACACTTTATAATGAACACTGTCGCCATTATAAACAGTGTTCTAGCCAGCAGTTGATTACCCAGCGCCGCACCGGGCTGAGATCTTTACCTTTTCGTTTTCGGAACTGTGGTATTATTTCACCGCAATTTGCAGTTTAGCATGGGTGTAGTCACCCACTTGTTTGCTGTGAATTCACTGGATAATTACCTGTGCTGCTCTTACACGGGCACATTTGAACCTCGCACAGACACCGTCTTAGGAAGCTGGTTTAAAGACCCCTTGATGTCTTATCCTGCAGGCATTTGTGTTCTCGCATTCACCTCTGTTGGCATAGAGAAGTTCAGAACGGCAGCGCATACATAAATATGGATCATGTTAAACTTTGAAAAGACAGAACAGGTTCAGACAGTAAAGCAGGTTTCAGCTGTTATATTTGTTATATGAGATGGATGGGAAGAAATGGGAGAGATGTCTTTTGAGTAGTAAATATATGTTTGCAGAGTTAGCCTTGTGAGGGTTAAAATACTGTAAATTGGCACTTCGCTTATGTATATCTTGATGTATTGATGTACTCTACATTGTATTTTTAAATGCTACTGTAGCGTAGCTTCTTAAAGAAGCATTAAATTCAAACAAAGTGAAGATGTTTTTCTTTTTTTTTCTTCTTTTTTTCAAGGTGGGGAATATATAAAATTGTACATTTACACAGCGAGTGTAGCGGCATCTTGGTGCAGTTGTTTTGACAGTGATTGTCTTTGCTTGGCGCTGTGTTCTGCTACAAAGGAGTTGCATACCCGCTCAAGCATCTGGCACCTTTCTTATCGTATTTTTATTCCCTTATCTGGTTTTGTAGCGTTTGTCAGCCAACACACACACACACACACACTCTCTTTTCTAGAAAAAAAAACCCACAACCTTACATCACCTTGTGGCCCTGGATTCTTCATTGCTGAATTTATACCAACTAGTGTGTGCGCAGACCTCAGTCTCATTAGTCAGAGCTAATAAAAACTGAATATTTTCATGTGTCAGACTGTGCAAGGTGTGCTGTGTGATGGCGTTGATTGCTGGAGTGATGCCCACTTCCCAGCCCGCCTAAGCATTAGTCGAGATAATCGGTGTTTGTTCCGAATGCATTAGATTTGTTTTCTAATTTACGTCACGCTCTTGGCAGGCCTTCTACTTAATATTTGCTCAGGACTAGTCAGGGGGCAGTGGAGGCTTTAATCTCCAAACAAGACACTTTTGTTAGAGAACACGCTCCTACCCCCACACTCTCGACTTCTATAATCCCTTCTTTAATATTGCACATTGCCAGTGGCACTCGCCTCCTGCAAAATGGAGGATTGGATTACTAATGTCAGGAATGTAATGGAGGGACAAGATTGAACATGTCACTTTACCGTTTGTATTCTGGTGGCCTAACGTCTTTTGTGATGCGTGTTGGATGGATTCACTATCACTTTTCAGCTGTAGCATGAGCCAAAGGAGGGATCACGAGCCTGCACCGACCACAAATGGCCCTAAAGCAGATCAGAAGCACTTGTTCGTCCCTCTGAAGCCGCTGCCCAGCTGGAAAGATGTTGGTGAAGAATCACAGTGTTTGTCTTGTGAGAACATGAGTGAAAATACTGAGTAAGCTGTCCGTGCAGTGGCTCTGTTTGGCCCTGCAGTGGAATTCAGGCTTGTGTGTGTCAGGGATACGGGCAGAGTTAGGAGGCATTAAACAGAAGCTCAGGCAAAAGCAAACAGTGAGAATCAGCATTAACCCCTCGCTGCCGTTACTCACCAAGCCTGTGTGGCCCAGCCAGTCGCTCATGCGATCTTTGATTTCAGTTTATGCTTCTTAGCAGGACTTTGCTGTGGAGTTCTGTGAATGATAAAGTTGACAAGTTGCTCAAGCGAAATTTGCAGCTCTGGCAGAGAAACAACAGAACAGCTGACAGGAGAAAAAAACCCCAGGACAAAAAAAAAAAAAAAAGAAGAAGCAGAAAGGGGAAAAGCAAAGCCAGCTAAACCAACTCATAGAAAACTAAAGGCCTCACAAAAATCATTAGTCGCTGTTTGCCAGACTGGCAGGTAGAGGATCACCAGATTTTTCTTGGCTTGGTGTTTTATTTCCCAGCCCGACCGAGCTACACCCACAACATGAAGCCACAAGCCCAGAGCTCCAAAGCATTTAAACCATGCTGCGCCTGAGGTCTGCTCCTGTCAGGAGTGATTGATGCAGGCTGGCACCTCCGTAGCCTCGGTGCAGGTAGCCTCACACCACTCCTCACTGGTCACTTCACCTGTGGGTGCTGAGGAGAACTTCAAGGCCTGGAATTACTCAGTTTATAAGAGAAGGTCCGCATTATAGTTTGTGATTGGGAGATGACCGCAAACGTTTGTGGGAGTGTTAAAGATGGTAGACTGCTCAGCATTGGGTCTGAGAGGGCTTCACATTTACCACAGATGGCTTATTGAAATCAGATTTTCAGTTTAGCGCAGTCGGAGGCTAAGAGCAGAAAAAGTCACACTGAAGAAGCTAGACGCAGGATTTTAAAACTATTGAAATTTGTTTCCGATCTAATTTTTCTTCGGGCCATTTGGTGCCCTAGCCATTTCGGGAAAAACGTTTAGCTCCCAGACCAGCCAAGAATGTACTTTTATTACTATAAAACCTCAGCTCTGAAAGCTAAACAGTGCGAAACAGCTCAAGGCTGGCACATAAACGTGATGGGAATCTCTTTATTCGGAGTCACTTGAGTTTATCTTACAGCAGAGTGAGCAAACCAACAAGACGTGGATCACATTCTGAATCGAAGGATGTTAAAAATAACCGACAGGGGAGTTCTTGTCTCTAAATTGAAGTCTGATTCTGGACAAAGGCGGCATTCTTTCCCAAAGCCGCGAGCTGGATCTCCTCATGTTCAGTTTCCATTGCTGCTCGTCGTCTTCGAGACCTTTTAGTCTCTGAAAGCTTCCCCCTCATTAGGAGGGAGGCACACTGTACAAATTGTGACGTAGTGAGAGCGGACTTTTCCAGAGGTGGGTGTTTCCCTTCTGATGGGTCACGGCTGAAAAGAGGTGGTGTTCATTCAATGCTCCTCTGTCCCACATCTTTTACAGATATTCCATACTGCATATTTAAAATGCTGCACAAAAGAGCTACCTGTAGGTTCACGCTAACATTTAAGGGACCTTTCTTTGCTTTTTAGCCGCCTGTGTAAGAGTTGAACGGGACTTCAGCTGCTTTAGGTAAAGTTGATTTATATACATATTTTAATTTTTTTTCCTTTTTTACTTCTCGCTTTAGATTTTGGAAGCGATCAGCAGGCAGCCTGCGGCGCGGATGTGAGTGCATCGTCCTGGAACCATCAGAGATGATTGTGGTGAGTCCCATTCTTTTTAGACTTCTACCACGCTAGTGTCAAAAGCTTTACTTGATGCATGCACACATTCAAACACACCAACTAGCAGTCGCACAATGGAAGTAATAATTATCACTTTTTTCTTCCTCTGTGTTTTTCCCGTGTTATAAAACCACAGAGGACTTGAAATGATACTTTTCTGTACCTTGCAAGCCAAATTCAGGCATCCAGCTTTTAATTCTTTAAACCTTCACCCTTCACTTACCCCCCTCCCCTCTCAGGTCAGACTCTGGTTCTTTTCTAATGCATCCACCTGTCGGTTCTGATCTAATATAAATTATTCAAACTTCAATAGAAATTGGGCACAGACAGCTGGAGTTTATCTTTAGTTATCTTTTGATGTAAGGGTACAAAAGGAAAAATTATGGTAATGATTGATTTTGTTATTCTGTCTTATCTGTGAAACAGCTGGATCCATGTTGATCACCAGACAAACATCTACAGTAAAGTGTAGCTCTTTGATTTTTAGTTGATTTATTTCAAAGTTCTTTGCTGATCTTTTTAAGTGCCTGTTATTGACATTTGGCTGCAGCTGTCTGTGGTGCAGTAATAATGCAGTATATTAGGCCACTTGTGTCAAAAGCTTATGGCCCAGTTATTTATATAATGCAAGTTCTTCTGGTGACTTTTGCACCAAAAGGTTGCAGTATACTTTACTGGTGCTGAAACAAGATGACAAATTTCAATTAATGTTTGCTCCAACGAGACTAAAACCTGACATAAGAGGTCTGAAAAGTTGGCTTAAAACAGCTTAAAACAGGTTTGAAATGTAGTTTGAAGATGTTTCATCATTCTTTTAAGAAGTAAGACGTTTCTATGGTCCCTCATCCGTGATAATGTCCAGCAGCAGGATGTTCTTTGGTATAAAATGAATTGTCGAAAACATATATATGTATATGACTGATGTGCAGCCCAGGACAGTAGCTCCCAGTGGGTTGCCTTGAGATTTTCTGTCAACCAAACAAAAACCACTTAAACACACAATGTTGGCACACATGAAATGACCCGATGGAGAGTGAGGAGGTAAAACAGATTATTTTTTTGTGGAGAAAGCCACACAAAACCTCGTACCTGTCTGTCACCTTCTGCTGAACTGGGCATGCTGTCTGTGGCTCAGCTCGGGATGTGAACCACAGACAGCACGAACGCGTGTTTGGTTGTGTGAAAGTGTCTGATAAGGAAATGGATATAAGTTAGATGGTCATGGAGCTTGCATGAAAGCAGAAACCATTAAAAAAAAAAAAAAAAAAAGCCCCCCGCCACAACATTCAGCATTAATCCACTGCTGAAGGGACTGGTTTCTATAATGTGGTTGGTCCCATCTTAAAATCACACATGCGCAAACACACCCTCCACTGCCATTTCTAGCAAGTGCATGTCCACCCTATTCTGTTATCTTTTAAAACAAAAAGACATGAAACATAACCCACATAATAACAACCGGCTTGCACTGCTGCAGTCACAGCACTGTTCATTTGCTGTAATTGCCTCTTCTCTGTGAGTGTGCAGCGTAGATGGGGAGCTTGTGATAGCCGAGCTTCTATCAGATAAGCACACACACCCCTCAATAACACCTCCCTCTGTTCTGAATTCTGCAGACACGTTGTGGCCCTTCTACCTCTTATGCTGTTTGAGGTGTCAGCTTGCCCTGTAATTACTGAAAAGGGGTTCTTATGCTGCTGAGGTGACGCATGTGGATAAGCCTCGCTGCTGCATGTTAGGAGTGCACAGAGCAAGGTGCACACATGCAGACGTGCCGCTATAAACATAAGCAAAGTTGCTCACGTGTCTGTGCTGTACACACACGCACACACCGTGATTTGCAATTAGACACACAATCACACTTAGGTTCTCACTCGCGCACAGCTCCACTGCCGTTGTCATGGCAGCAGTTGGTAAGGCAGAGAGAGATTTTAGTGGTGTAATCCCAAAGGCTGAGCGCTGTGAAATGTGAAGCCGCAGTGGAAGTGGCGAGCATGGGGAGGGAAGGAATTGGCCAAAAAAAACATGAAGTCAGATGTGTTGTTCCATCGTGACACAAAGCTGCCTGGCAGCAGAGCACCGTTTAAGAAGTATGTAATCAAAAATACTTCTCACAACTGTACGGTTTGACTCCACTGATGGCTTAGTTCGAGTGGCATGCTGTGCCAGTTTCCACATGGAAAATGCTTCTCGTCCTCCCAGTTCATAAAAAATGGAAACATGGATTTTTAGCGTAGTTGAACTTGTAATTTCATGTTGGTTAATGTGTCTAGCAGGGACAGAGCGAGTTCAGTGTCTCTGTTTCCAGCTCTGCCAGGCTCCGTCTCTGTTTATCTCTGCCTGTCAATCACTTTACTCCCCATCGCTTTCCTCTCCTTAGCTCACTGCAGATTCCTCGCTCAGCCCTTCGTTCCTTTCGCTCTCCTCTTGTTTTGTGAACACCCTTTTGACGTAGGTGTGCATCGTGTAGCCCACACACTCTTCTATTTTTACGCAATGAGAGGGGCAGGAGGCGGGGAGGTGGGGGATTTGGGGCGAAGACTGTCACTCCCCTTCTCTCAGTCTCCCTCCCTTCCCATCATTTCCAGGTGGACTATATGGATGAAAATGAGGAGTACTTTCAGCGACAAGCCTCGCACAGACAGTCCCGTCGGCGATTTCGGAAGATCAACCAGAAAGGGGAGAGACAGACGATCATCGACACCGTGGATCCGTACCCCACGGGGAAGCCGCCCATAGCCCGTGGGTACCACACGGTGAGTTGCGCCCTGCGCTGCAGTTTTGTTGTTGTTTACCCTCGCTGTGGTGGATCGCTGCGTGCTCCAGAGGTGGCTCTGTGATGCTCTGTTGCTGTGTTACGCTCTGTTTGTGTGTTGAGCTCTTTCTTTCAAACCTGTTGTGTGCTTCTGCCTCCGATAGTAACTGGGGAAATTTGTGTGTTCACTCTGTTTGGTGCCCTTTGCTGACCCTGGGTTGTAGGTGGTTGTACTGTGATGTCTTTATTTCCTGGGGATGGGTGCTCTCGCCTTCACCGAGTGCACTTCAGGCTTGTTTTTTCGACTCCCTCTACTCCTTTAAGAGTTTGATTATTTTACCCTTCCTTGCTAGAATAGAGTGGCTACACTTTTTGCGTGATGTTTATAGCTCTTGCTGGCTTTTGTCTGTTCCTCAGTCCTCTCATTTGAGAAATGTATTTGTAGTTTGTTGAGCGTCTCAGTTTGTCTGTGTTGTGCTGTCTCCTTAAAACTCTTTGTCTGCGCTGTTTGCCACGTCTTGCATTCTGTGCACTTTGATTGTACATCAAGTGTCAGGATCAAACTTAAAATAAATGCTGCTCTAAGTTATTTTAATAGAAGGTTGCCATGTCTGCTGGTTCATCTAAGCACCATCATACTTTGTTTGTAATGCATTGTGAGCTGTTGACAATGTACAGTGTGCATGCACTTGCCAACTTTACCCCATTTCTGTATTATTGTAATTATATTGCAATCAACTGTGATAAATTGGGAGAAATTGCAAATCCATTGCCATCTATATACACTATATGGACAGAAGTGCTAGGCCACCTACACACTACACCTAAAGCAGCATCTCGGTCATGAAGACCTATGCTGTGGAGCTCCCAGCGCACAGTTTTTGCCCTGATGTTAATGCCAGTGGAGGTTTGGGGCTCTGCAGTTATCGAGTCAGCAGAGCTTTGGCGATTTTTCACACACTGTGCACCACAGCACTCGTTGCGCTCTTTGCAACGGTGACATCCTACTACAGCATCACGCTCGAATTCAGTGAGCTTTTTAGAATGATGCCTTATTTCACAAACGTTGACTGCATGGCTGGGGCCTTCATTTTATGTAGCAGCATACTTTGCGAAATGCAAAACAGCTGTAAATAAAACCCATTGAGACGGGTTTCTTAGTTATTGCGCTGTACAGGGCGAGAAAATAGAAGATTGCATGCTCAGCAGAAGGGCTTCTTTCAAAAAAATATGTTTTTCATTGCCACTGCTAAATGCTTGACACATGATAAAGTGGAAAAGTTCTGTTAATTGAATGCTGCCAGACAAATCAGCACACTGTGGAGATAGAATCGTTTATATGATGCTGTATGAAAGCTGGAGCAGAAATGTTGTTTGTTGCACAGAATTTTGGAAGAAGTCTGATCCTATCACAGTATCACATAGTGTTGAACTTACCCGTCTGAGGGGCTTTGACAGCACAGGAGTAAGTTGCACCGTGCCTCCTCCCCTTCGTGCTTTCATTCCCTGGGAATAGGAAGTGAAGCATTTTCACACTAATGATGGAAATACCCAGCATGCAGTTGCTACACACAGTTTTTCCTGTTCTGCACAATTTCACTGCATTCCCTTCATTCCTGACACTCCCCTGGGCGTTCTGTCAGTGTACCATTTTTTCCTTCAAATTTGGAACGCTGCGAAACAATCAAGCTGTAAATAGGAAAATGCGGCAAAAGCCGTCGTCGTCTTGCCTCCATCCAGCCCCACCCAGTTTCCTAAATATAGACGCGCTGTGTTTTTGATTCAAGAGGCTGCGCTGAACTTTCTCATGGCCTGACATCTCTTGTCACATACCCAACTCTCTTCGCTCTAGTATTGCTCCTGTGGGAAGGATGGACTGGGCGCCATGGCAACCAGCAGTCCCAGATGGGCTGTGCTCGAGTGCACACTTGGAAGTACAGTAGGGAAGGGAGCTAAGTTAACAAGAGTGCAGCATGCTGCTGCTGCTGCTGCTGCTGACAGAGGGGTGGAGGGGAGCGGCGTGACAGAGAAGCTGAATCGGGGCGGATGCTAAGCTGACATAGCAAGCTAATCTCCCGAATTTAGAATGCCAGACACCGCTCAGATTTTCCTCCCTCCTTCCCCGAGGCATTTTAAGAGGTGAGAAATGCACCGAGGAGAAACTTGGGATTGAAGACGGGATATCGCTCCAGCAGGCAAGTTGTTTTTTTGTTTTGTTTTTTAAAAAAATTCAGCTTAGTCACTGCTATTCAGGCAAATATGCAGCCAAGTGTAAAAAGCTTAGAAGGTAAACTGCTCCTAGGGCTTCAAAGTGTAATGAAGACTGATCTGTTGAGGGCTGAGTTGATTGCTCTTATGCTTGATAAATTAACTGACTTGGTTCTTTTTAGTATATCGAAAAATTACAGTGAAATGTATCCACTGTAACTTCATAGCGCCTAATGTGAGGTTAAAATGCTTGTTTGTCTCACCACCAGTCTCAAAGTTAAAAAGTTGCATTCCTCATTAAATATCTGAAAACTGGAAATGATGATGGGTCATATTTGACTTCTGATACAGGTAGCCTGCTTTTCTTACTCATAGCTTCCCAGTGTGAGGACTTCTGCTCATACGATGGCGAGCTGCCCATCAGTCCGTCTTCTCACAGTTCACAACAGTTGTTCTGTCTCCTGGAGTATTGGTCAGATTTCAGTGAAAGGGAATTCATTTGTGCTGGACAGGAATGTTTGTGAGCGTCCTTGACTGCTCAGTGGATTTTAATTCTCAAGACAGCCAACCAGTAACAAGAAAAATTCTCACTTTCTTTCTGTACTTCACACATTGCAATACAATGTGAATTGCGATGGATCGTGGGCCAGATGAGCTGCCACGTCAGTGATGTTCTGAGTCTGTTTTCATATTTTATACTAAAGTGAGTATCGTTGGGTTTGGACTGTTTGTCAAACACACACACACACACAAAAAAAGCTATTTGAAAATGTCATCGTGGGATCTGCAGAATGATTAGGAAGTCAGCGTTTCACTATTTTCTGAGGCGATGCTTATAAAACCCATTTGTACAAAAGTGAGGGTTTTTTTCATGTAAATATTTGTAAAAATGATCATAAGGAACAAATACAGAAGGCCAACCATCTATAGAAGGAATTTCCTCAGATCACTTACATTTTTTTGTAAAAACTGGAGGGAAATCCTTCATTTCAAAATTCATCATTAAGCTCTATTTTCATATCTCAATAAGCTTGATGAGATGTCCTGTACCAATGCCAGCCACTATCCTTGGTGCTACATTAAATCCTGAAATAGCTAATGCTTTGCCAGTGGGATCAGCAGCTTTCGCTATTAGTAAGGGATTGGCACGTTCCCAGTCTCCACACTCACAAACCTTAGGTGTGTTCCGACTAAAACCCGGGTCCTCAAAGCGGTTTCGCTGTCAAACCGTCTCGTTCGTGAAGGATCAGAGATTTTGGCCCCTTTTTGCACATTTTTCATTTGTTCTACAGATTTTGAGGAAATTATCTGCAGTTTATGGTCCTGAAATTTGGGGTTCTGAGAGGAAGCCTGAAGGAAAAAGATAACCGTCTAAGCAATGACCATACAGGAAAGGTTTAGATGAAATCTGAAGAATGCGTGCATCACTGTCAGTCTGAATTATCAGTCGTTTCTTTACATTTTTGCTTAATGTTTCTATGTTGACAGCAAGGAGCACAATTATTATTTAGAAGCTTCACAGCAGTGTTACTCAACAGTTGTGGGTTTTTTGTTTTTTTTTTGGTCCTCATCAAGGAGACGTCACATGATACGTGGCAAAGTGGTGACTGATTCCCGTATTTATGCAACATGAGCCCTTCCAGCCTCTTATTTCAGTCATTTATCAGGTAGCTTAATTAAATCTGTGAGGGTTTAGTGCTCAGTCCCCAGGATGGAGATTAGGATCCGAGCACAGGTCACAGAGTGTCTGCAGGCAGAATCTGCGTGAGCTTCTCTGATCCCTGGGCAACAACCTGAACATGCACAGTCACTTTAAGTTGCACTGGAGATTGCCGGCTTCATAACTAAAATATAAAAGTAATCCTAACCCTGTGGTGGAAGTCCCAGTGGGAGATCTGACACATGCATGCAGACCCCACTCTCCCCCACAGTTTGAAGTCGAGCTATTATTCATATGACAAGAAGATTATTTGACATTTTTGCATTCAAACAAAGTGCAGTGCAAATGTTTGATCAAGTAAATCTAGTTTGAGTACACTTTAAATTAATGGCTTCATTTGGACCTGTTTGGACCCCATTTGTCATGTAGATGACTCAGTTGGGATTGACATAATGTGGCAGATATGTAACTGCTTCATTAAATGATCTTATCTGATTTTTTTTCTTTTTTTCTTTTTTTTTGGCTATACTTTATAAAATTCCTTGCAGCATAGCTCAGAATTGGAAAGAAGTGCAATGCTACAGTGTGCATTAAAAACTAGAACAGTTTAATTTACTGTTATGTCCCAGGATTTTTTTGTCTGTTTCAGAGAGCACAGATGACTTGAGCTGCTGTCTTAGTCTGTGTGAAGAGTAGGAGTTGGATTACAAGGGGTCAGTTTAAAATGAATGAGTGCCAGCTTTTTTTGCCTGATCTGCATATATTTATGATGCAGACCCTGTTAAATTCTAGACATATTAATCAAGGAAATACGTGCCATTTAAGATTTTTCATATCTATAAGTTGATGTAGTACAGCCCATATGAGATAAATCTGGTGTTTTTGCAGCCATATTTCACGCATCATCGGCTTGGCTCTGGCACGGGAAGATCTCAATTTTAAATCTGTCTGCAAAGCTTTATTTGGCCCGATTTATTTTCACAACCAGGAAAACGGTTCTTAGTGATGTTTGATGGTATAGCTGGAAAGCACTCCATGGTCATAATACAGAACTCATCTTGTTAGGATTAAAACAACAAGTAAAAGAAATAAAAACATACTTAAAATTTACAGACTGGCTTATGTGAGTGGCTGCATCATGAAGATACAAATGACCTAACGTTTGGTTCACATGAAACTGACCTGATTTAATGCCTTAGTATCGGTTTGGGCTTCATCCCTGGCAGACAAAAAGACCAGCATATCAGGATTTTTTTTTTTTTTGACTGTGCCATCACTCCCATTTTTAATAAGTTCCACTTATTTAGGTAAAAGTGAAAGAGGAACAATGCCGCCAGGGTAGTTAGGCGGAATTGCCAGTTCCACCCATCATTGTCTTGTTTGCTATCGTCCGTTGATGTCGTGAAAGATGGCAGTCATCAACAGACTGTGAAAGGTGGAAGTCACGATTAGTTAGGGCATTGTGTACTCTGCAGCATCTCTGAAGCATGAACAGGCGAGATTTCATGAGTTTCTTAATCTAGCCCGGTGACGTTCGTTCGAGCCTGGCACAAGAAGCTGATGCCGGCTGTGTTTTCACGAGCGCTAAACCAAACGTGTTTGGACTGCTAAAGCCACGTTTGAAACTTGCAGTAATGCAGACGTCTTGTGTCGTTTGGCATTAGTAATTCAGCTTCCTGCAGGTAGAGAGAGACGCACCGACCTTTGCAATATTTCTGAGGTGAAAGACGGCAGTTTCGGCTTCCTTTCTAATGTGCTGTTCTGATTTACTGTCAGACTTACTGACCACGCTTTTTCTTTTTCCTGCTGGGTACCATTAAAAGATTGTGATTAAAGGTATGATGTAAGGTGTCTTCTATCTCACATTTTAAGAAGTGTATCAAAATGGAGTCATGCACTGGTTCCTATAGTTTAGTTTGGGAAATTTGAAGTCACGTGTAACCAGTGCTCTCATCTGAAAAGCTGCACTTAAAGTTCTAGTTTCCATCATTACACACTCTGCAGACAGCTCTGTTATTTAAAGCGATGGAGGCACAAGTATAAAAAGACATTTCTGCTTGCAGAGATGAATCAGGGCAGTGAAAGAGGGCCGTGTTTAGGATTCAACACATGCCTCCTGCGTGCTCAGAGCAGTGAGTTGACACTTGTGTGCCTTGTTCAGAATGAAAACGCACACACGCATGCACACATGCACACACAGCCTTGATCTTTATATGTTCTCTGTAGCCAAGGCTCATAATCTCCATTTCTCAGTCGCTCTCCATTTTGCACTTTATCTCACACGCTCCATCTCCTCCTCTAATATCAACAGCCATTTTTGCTGTCGACCTGACGCACACACATACCAACATGCGCACACAGATTGTGTCTCTGATCGCTCACTCAGACGCTTGCTAGAGGTCTTTGTGCAGGTTCTGTCACTCACCCTAAAATGAAATGTCAACATGGCTGCTGTTAAGGCTTCATGTTTACCACACTGCTGATTTTATCCATTACAGATTTTTTTTTTAGCATTTTCCCCATCTGTCCTCTTTTTTTTTTTTGCCCTCCCATAGAACTCCTCAGCCCCCCTGTATACACCCCAAACTCTGTGTGGATGAGTAATATTCTTCCTCTGGGTTTCCTCAGTGTCCAGCAGGGCATCCAAGACCCCAAACAGATGTTCTATAATTATACAAGCAGCAGGAGGCGGGCAATCAATACTCCTTTTACTCTTTTCCTCCACCAAGGAGGCCTCATTGTTAGCAAGGCCGCCCTGTAATCAGGAGGTCGCAGGTTTAATCCCAAACAGCCAGTGTGTCCATCAGCAATCATTTGCTCTGCTGGAGTGTCCTTGACAGTGACATTGCTCACTCATCCACTGACTGCTTTAACATGTACAGTGAGGCCCAGAAGTATTTGGGCAGTGGCACAGTTTTCATATTTTCCGCACCACAGCAGACTTGAAGTGAGAAATTCATGTTGCAGTTGAAGGGCAAACTCTCAGCTTTAATTTAAGGTGCTGAACAAAAATATTGCATTGAAGGCTGAGGAAGTTTGTGCAAGGATGTTATCAGTTTTTCTAAGCTGTATTGATCTTCAAAAGCACTTGAGCAACTGATATATGGGCGATTTTGCAGATCGCTCACACAGTGGTCAAAAAACTTGAAGGAACACTTTGAAAACACATCAGATCTCAATGGGGGGAAAAATCGTGCTGATATCCATACTGATTTGGACTGGGTAATGTGTTAGGAATGAGAGGATGCCACATCGTTTGATGGATATAAAAATCATCAACCTACAGAGGGTTGAATTTAAAGACACCCTGAAAATCAAAGTGAATGAAATGACGCAGCAGGCTAGTCCATTTTTGTCAAACATTTCATTGCAGCAACTCAAAATGTTGCTCAGTAGTTTGTGTGGCACCCATGTGCTCGCGTGCATGCCTGACAAGATCGGGGCCTCTAATGATACTGTCGAGGGTTCAGGTGCTGAGGACTCAAAGCAGAAGCGGAGGGAGAGGTTTAGTGCTCGGATTTTATTTACAGTGATGAAAGGTTGCAGGGCAGGCGGGCTTGGGAATGGAAGGGAAAAGGGAACTCCAGTGATGGAAGAAGTGACTAGGGCTTCAGGGGAGATGTGGTGAGTAGGCCGTGAGGTGGGCGTTGGGGTGAGACTGGGCTGCGGTGTCTAACTAACTGGTTCACAGTCAGCGATCCAGCGACGGGTGGAAGCCAGCTGCCAGCTTAAGAAGAGCCAGGTGACGAGCTGATCACGAACAGGTGTGGAAAACAGCATCCATGAAAGCCGGCCCAGGAGGGAGGGGGCACATAACCAAAACAGCTCCATCAAGATGCGCCCACCAACATACACACACCCACACACCAGGGAGAGGAACAGGAAACAAAAAACACAACATAACAGCCAGGGACCATGACAGATACGATGGATGGCGTCCTGGGGGAATCTCCTCCTAGATCTGGACCAGGGCAACACTGAGCTCCTGGACAGTCTGAGGTGCAACCTGGTGGTGTCAGATGGACTGAAACATAATGTCCCAGAGGTGTACTGTTGGATTTAGGTCGGGCAAAAAATGGGAGCCAGTCAGTATTATCAGTTCCTTTATCTTCCAGGAACTGCCTACATGCTCTTGCCACATGAGCATTGCCGTGCACCAGGAGGAACCCAGGACCCAGTGCACCAGCAATAGGGCCTGACAATGGGTCCAAGGATTTCATCCTGGCACACAATGGCAGTGAGGGTGCCGTTGCCCAGCCTGTAGACTTCTCTGTCCCTCCATAGATATGCCATCACTGACCCACTACCAAAGTGGTCATGCTGAATGATGTTACAGGCGGCATATCATTCTCCACAGCTTCTCCAGACCCTTTCATGTCTGTCACATGTGCTCAGGGGGAATCTGCTCTTATTTGTGAAAAGCACAGTGCACCAGTGGTGGACCTGCCAATTCTACTGTTCCATGGCAAATGCCAATCGGGCAGTGAACACAGGGCCCACTAGAGGGCGTCGGGCCCTCAGGCCACCCTCATGAAGTCTGTTCTTATTGTTTGATCAGAGACATTCACATCAGTGGCTTCTTGAGGTCATTTTGTAGCTCTGGCAGTGCTCATCCTGTTCCTCCTTGTGCAAAGGAGCAGTTACCAGTCTTGATGATGGGTTAAGAACATTCTACGGCCCTGTCTAGCTCTCCTAGAGTAACTGCCTGTCTCCTGGAATCTCTGCCATGCTCTTGAGACTGTGCTGGGAGATACAGCAACCCTTCTGGCAATGGCACATATTGATGTGCCATCCTGAAGGAGTTGGACTAGCTGTGCAACCTCTCTAGGGTCCGGGTATTGCCTCGTGCTAGCAGTAGTGACACTGACCCTAGCCAAATGCAAAACTATGCAAAAACAGATGATGAGGAGATAAATATGAGTGGCTTCCACCTGTAAAGTCATTCCCGTTTTGGGGGGGGGTTGTGCCCCTCTAGTGCACCTGTTGTTAAATTAATTAATGCCAGAGTTCCTTTTATTTTTTTGCGCAGTGTAAATCATCGGTGCCATCTATGGCAGACAAAGGTGTTTAAAGAAAACATTAAAAATTGTAAACTTTTTTGATGTGACGTGTATTAGTATTGTTTACACTAACGCAAACATGTTTTCCCATCTTGATATTTAAATTAATTATTTTGCTTTTTTTTTTTAATTATGCAATGCTTCAATTCAACGCCATCGTGGTTCTTTTGCAATTCCACTGCCGATGTTTACAAAGGTTGTGAATGCAGGTTATCACCTGTTTTAATAAAAATAAAAGGAAAATATGTCAAACACCATCCGTTGCAGGTTACGATGAAACAATTTGTTATCCAGATTAGCATTTTTGCTTGAAATATGCTGGAATATGCAATTTTGACATTTGCTGCAAATAATGTGAAGAATGAGTTTTTCCAATAACCTCAGGATTTTTAAAAAAATATCCTGTCCTAAAGAATCCTTGTGCAAGTGGTTGTGGTTTCATTTCACATGAGCTTTAAGTGTTTTTTTTTTAGTATTGTAGTGACTTTGGTGATTTAATTTTTTTTAATGAATATGATAAAAATGTACAAATGCTCTCATTTGCTTTCATGCTAAGAATTGGATGAGAAAAGACCTCACGTCTGTACAGTATTTATTAAGCTGGACACCACCAGCGCTTAGCTTAGCTTAGCGTAAACACTGGAAACAGGCGAAACTTCCAGCACTGTTCAAATGTAACAAATCCTCCTACCAGCACCACTAAAGCTCAGTCATTATTGCATCAGATCTTGTTGTGTAATCCTTACAGTAACCCAAGTGTGTGAACAACAATGTGTAGCTTTATTGCACCAGGTTACTTCTTATCCTTGTTTCCCGGTCTTTATACTAAAGCTGTTCTAATCCAGCTAATCAACTGGAGCTTGATATTTACTGAACAAACATCAGTGCGGTATCAGCCTCCCCTAACTCTGTGTGAGAAAGTGAATGAGTATATTGTATTTCAAGAAAAAAAAAAGTGGTGCTATTCCTGTATGTCCTAAGCTAGCTTTACAGATAAGCAGCTGTACAAAGTGATGCATGGTTACCAAATGTGTATTTTCTTTTAAAAACAGTTACTACTGTCTAGGGTCCCGGTGCTGCTCAAAGTCTCAGAGGTAAAGAAATTTAAATAACAAATGCAGAATGGGTTAGAAAAATAGCTGTTGGATGTTTTCCTCGAGACTGACACAGAGGGCAGATTAAGGCGTAGTGTGAAGTGTGATATATAATTTGAAACCAGGAGTGAGTTGGAGGTTTTTCTCCCCCATGGTCTCATGTATTTAAGGTAATAATAATAATAATAATAATACCAAAAGTTTCCAAGGCGGTTTTGGTGTTTAAGACCGCAGCAGCTTTTTAATTAGTGTCTTATTGTTCGCTCAGAGGTCAAAACTGTCCTGCAGTGGTGAGGGAGAAGGCACGGAAGTTGGAAGTGAACTGTTCAGTAGTCTGCAGGCATGTGTGTGCGAGGCAGCATAACGATCTGAGTGTGTGTGTGTGTGTTCCCTATAACTGTCCTTGTCTAAGAACACAAAGTTGTATTTTCACCTTGGAGTTGACTTAATGAGTTCTGGAACAATGAAAAAGATTTCGCTAGTAGATCAATATCATCTTTGTTTTCAGCACAGATATGCTTTGGTTGACGTTGTCTGCCTTAGCATGGGAAATCTGGTTATAATAGAATTTAATCATATTGGAAAACTGTCAAGAAACAAAGAACAATAGAAACTTGGAAATGGTTGATTTATACATACCCATGGAGCTTTTTCCTGCTATTTCACTCTCGACTGGCAAGTGACATGTTTGATAACTTTGATCTTCTCTCCTTTTTTTCACGGCTTTCTCCTTAACCCGGCATCCAGGAATGCAATAAACCCCAGGTACCGTATCTGTTAACAGTGGTGTGTGCTGTTTCCTAGTGTGGGTGTTTCTCTTCTGCTGTCTGTGTGTTTTAGATGTCTCTGTTTGTGCGTCTCTTGGTGGTTTTAGCTGCGTCTCTTCCCCATTCCTCATATCTGTAGGTACTAGTAGATTTCCTCAATAAATACCTTCCATTTGCTGTCTCCAAGGCTGATAAAGATGGAAGTCTGCACCACACACTCCAATTCTATTACCACAACATCAACATGAATAGTCCTGATAAAAATGCACCGCCTTCTGCTGCTTTCCTTAGTATCCTGTTTTTGATCTGAGAACATGCTTATTTGGGAATGAATGTCATCACATCATCAGTGATGACAGAGAATTGATAAACTTCACCCTGGTATAACGTATAGGCCTGTAGAATTTAGCTGACAGAAGTGCACAGTATCCCAGACACTGTACCTCCCAGTTGATCTGATAATAATGGTATTGACTGTCTTAAGGCTCTTTGGATTGTTATTATTCCTGCAGTGTGGGTGTGGCTCTGGTGGGCCTGGCCTCTGCTGCTGGGATAGCTCAATTATGATGGCGCTGAAAAGCATAAAATAGGCATTTTAAGACCTATCTGACCTTTGCGCTGCATGAACTGCTTTTGGTAAGCATATAAACACACCATTACCAATAGGTGAGGTGTGTGTGTATATATATCGTATCTCAGCATTTCATCACGGGCCCCTGCGGTGTCTGAGGAGAAATGGATTATGAGGAAGAGGTTGAAAAGATCGTGGCTCAAAGTGTTGAGCAGTCAGACCTGCTGATAAATGCGGAGAGAACAAAACCTGCCACTCTCGGCTGCAGAAAAGCCGAGCTCCTATTTTTAGAGCTCTCCTTTGTGACAACCTGCTCCGCTTCAGCTGTGCAGAGATACAAAAGCCTCGGCGTTGAATAGACGACGTGTAGAAACTACACCGAGGAAGACAGAAACAGTTCATTGTATACTTTCTTATCTCTGGCATTCCTTCATCTTTGCCTACTTTGACTCAGAGTTAATTATGTTACTTTAGTTATTGATTAATTAAACCTTTGGGCCATAAAATATAAAGGACAGTCATAATATTTAATCTCAAAGATGGTGTACTCATGTCACTCTAAGACAAATAATAAAATCCTAAAACACAGTTTCCAGTTTATGCTCTGATCAGCTGATCAATCAGCACACTGTTTCAGCCTTAGAGCTTTTGCATATTTTAAGATCATTAAAATTGCTAACAGTGGCTTGATTGTGGCACATGGTCAGTGCTGAAAGAAATGATCATCCCTTTATTTTCTGTTCTGATATAATGAATATGCATTTTCATTTGCAGCTGCAGCTAAAGTTTGCTTCGTTTCTTTGAAATGACGCCTCTCTTTCCCAGCATGGACTACAGAGCCACAGTCAGTGTTTGTAGTTATTAATAGCCAAATATCAAACATTGTGCTTCGATGGAAATAGAGCAGATATTTTTGGGGAGAGTTCAGACTTGATAACACCGCTGAAACGCTGCCTCGTGCATGCAAACGAGATAGCTCATCTCGTTTGCATGCACGAGGCAGCGTTTCAGCGGTGTTATCAAGTCTGAACTCTCCCCAAAAATATCTGCTCTATTTCCATCGAAGCACAATGTTTGATATTTGGCTATTAATAACTACAAACACTGACTGTGGCTCTGTAGTCCATGCTGGGAAGAGAGGCGTCATTTCAAAGAAACGAAGCAAACTTTAGCTGCAGCTGCAAATGAAAATGCATATTCATTATATCAGAACAGAAAATAAAGGGATGATCATTTCTTTCAGCACTGACCATGTGCCACAATCAAGCCACTGTTAGCAATTTTAATGATCTTAAAACATGCAAAAAGCTCTAAGGCTGAAACAGTGTGCTGATTGATCAGCTCGATCAGAGCATAAACTGGAACTCTGTGTTTTAGGATTTTATTATTTGTCTTAGAGTGACATGAGTACACCATCTTTGAGATTAAATATTTATAATATACCTTAT
>JAMQGT020003829.1:0-20395 GCA_024447675.2 Pterophyllum scalare
GTTATGTAACCTGCTTTCGTTCAGTTACGTATTGCTTGAGCACTTTTATTTGGCAGTGCGACACTATGATTGTGTCCAGCTATGGTACAAACTTAGGACACGTATTCATCCTTGACCTTTAAGCGAAATTAAAGGGGATGCCACTAACGTTAGTTCACGTACTCAAAAACTGGTGCAGTGATGAAAAGAGATTTAAGAATTGTGTGTGTGGTAGCAATGCATGCACAGTGGAGCTTTTTTGATTATGCAATACTCTGTAATCTTTAAATGTGAGGCCTGCAGAGTTTATTTTAAAATTACATATGTAGTGTACCGTCCAAATTATCTTAAAATTACAACATATGCAAACAGCAAATGGGACATAGACTCAGAATATATATATATATATATATATATATATATATATACTTGTTTTACTAGAGAATTATGTACCAAAAAAGGAAGGTGATTAGCACTGAATGAATATATTTTGAGTTTTATTTAGTGATCTTTCAAAACTCTCCCTTCATAGGTGGCCTTATGTTTAAACTCAACAAAAACAAGCTCTATCAACATATGAACAAAAAATAAAACTCCTATATGATTCTGGCAGAACGACTTCATCCTGTGTTCTGTATGTATTTCCAGTCCTGCTGAGTTCTGCCAACCTCGCCAAGGCCACAATGTCACAATTCTGTACAATGCCACCCGGAGAGAGGAAGAAGCGTGCCGCAGCTATATGTCGAGAGGTCCATGGTACCAGCGGTATGATATTAGAGCTGAGGCTCGGCAGACAAACACAAGAGAAAGTCCTTTGTGATCAGAGTTCAAAATGTCAAGGCTGCTCTCCAGCGACTGCCATAAATCAGCTAAGGGGATGATTTACTACCTACGGTGGTTAAGTCTTTGTCATTTCAAAGGTCTATTTCTGGGTGAGTGTCAAAGGGGAGGGAAGTTGTGAGGGCCAACAGCTGTTTGGGAAACGTGAAGGTCTGTGACAGCTGGGGTACATTCTGTCTGTACACGTGGATGACGGAGCATCACGTACAACCAAAACTAAACCTCAAGTACAAGTACAATGAGAGCAATTCATTTTCCATGACAAGACTTACAAAATTAAAATGTTAAATTTTGTGACTGGCATAATGTTGTCTTATGAGTTCTCTTAAGCCCAACCAAGTGGACAAACTGATACCACAGGACATTATTTTGTGCGTATTTATACTCTCTATCCAACATTTTAAGCTTTGAAACCATCTGGCTAGAGCCACAATAACCTACTGTTGGTTTATGGGAAAGTTCAATCAGGAGCCTTTGCCTGCAGCCCCTGATTTATAACCTAACCAGTCATCACTGACAATGAAAAATTCAAAGTTAAAAAATTAAATAATACATATATAAATAATGCATATAAAATATGGAGTATTGGTCTGGAAAATATTGTCTCATTATTATGTAAACTATAATGAAGACATTTATCTTACTGATGTAGTAAATCTACATAACAGATTTCTTTTTTCTCATCTATATTTTTTTGTCGTATTTGTTGTCGGACAGGTGATTTTATGGACCTCGGAAAGAAGCTCAGCATTCCTAAAGACATCATGTTGGAGGAGTTATCTCTGCTTTCCAACAGAGGTTCTCGGCTTTTCAAAATGCGCCAGAGGAGATCTGACAAATACACATTTGAAAGTATTCAAAATGAAGCAAACACGCTGCTCAACGTAAGTCGACTTGTTTATGTTATTTACTCATTTTATTTACTTTTTATTTGCTGTCTCTACCAGAAGTCCTGGAATAAGAATTAAAGAAAATTTGTAGAGGTGTCTGTGTACATTTATCACGATATTTGCTCTTGATTAAGAGTGTTGTAACACACCGATGATAACAGAGGCACGCGCCTTGTGCCATTTGCATCCTGCAGGCGAGTCTTCTGAGAGGCTGCTCAGACACTTTGCTGAGAAGCTGTTTCCCTTCTTATCAGCTCATGTTAGTGTGTGTGTGTGTGTGTGTGTGTGTCTTAATGCACAGAAGACAAAAGCAGTAAGAGATGTAGCAATTTTATTATGTAGCCACACGACTGATGTTTTAACCCACAGGAAAATACACATATGATGTACTTTATTCTGTTTTGCAGAGTGACATTTTGAATGAGAACACACACAGTGTGGAAATAAAGGTGGAGCCACCAGCCAATGGAAATAATGCAGAAAAAAAAAAGATTCAGGTAATTATGCAGTTTAGCGAGACTGTTTGTGTTTTACGTAATGGGGAACATTAGGATTAGGTAAGGATCTAAATATAGTAACATATATAAATAAATAAATCTTAATCAAAGAGGAAGTTTTGAAATGGATTACTTTGTTTTACGTTTCCTCTGATGTACATGAGACTAAAATAAAGCTGCAAGGCTGCACAGTCAAATAAAAGCTACTGATTATGTAATGCTGTCTTGATAATGATAACTGGTATCATACAGTCGTAACAGCTGGTCTTATCTTATGGCAACTGATTTTCAGAACAGGACATCATGTACTAAATGTGAATATGATTAATTATACAACCTGGGCAGCTTTAAAAGCTTCATTTAATTTGATCATTTCAATAGCAAACAGAGCCCTGTGCCTGCTCCAAGAGGCTTCAGCACAATATCATCTCATGTCGACACATTATATGATGAGCACTCACTTCAGCTATGTGCTATTTTAAGGCCTCAGATCATAATGACGGACAACTCAGTCTGCCTGTGTTAAGTGTTCTCTAAGTGCAGCATCTATTCATAATCCTGTCCAGTTTAAAACGTTAAGGCTCAAGAAAACAGCTCTGAGTTAACACGTAAAAGCAAGTCGATCTGACAGATCGTTCTGTTGCAATGTTAGAACAGTTGCTCTGATTATGATCTCAAGTTGGCTGATTCTGATGGTTTTCTCCTTCACAGTAGCGACTACTGAGAAGTTAAATCCCACAGCTACGCACAAGTCCTATCACTCCCCATGGGAGGAGGCCCTCCTCCGTAACCCTGACCTCGCTGAAACTCTTAAACTAAAAATGCCAGCAGCAGACCCACGGCAAGAGCTTCCTGAATACAAATGCTTCAACCGGTGAGAAAACTATGGGTCTATATTAATGATTTGGTGCTGAATGGCAAAGATTGGCATTCATGAACTGATCTTAATTACAGGGTTGCCACTCCTTATGGTGGCTTTGACAAAGCTCCCAGAGGAATCACATTTAAACTACCTGAGGTGGATCTGAACCCCCCAAAATACCCAGAACTCCAGGACACAGGGATGAAGCGACCCACCTTCAACAGGACGGCCCAGGGATGGATATCTGAGGGCACCCATCTGATTGTACCTACTATTACCCTGGAGCCCATCCCAGTCCCAGAGTCTGATGACCTGTAGATGATTTTATGCAAAATGTTGCCAGCATGGTGGTGCCTGTGACAAAAAAAAACCTAAAAAAAACCCCAGCCAATTAGTAATGCAGATTTAAAAAAAGAAGATTTTAATGAACACAGAGGGTTTCATGAATTTGATAATCTCTTAACTTTAATGTTTACTGCCGTGGAAAACATGCATCAAAGAAAACAATGTAAATAGTAAAAGGAATGTGCCCCTACATATTCCAGGAAGAGTCTCCAGCGATACTGAAAATATATATGTAAATTATAAAGATGCTGAAATGAATGAAGTTATGAACATGCAATGTAAATAAAAAAATATAATATATTTATTGGTGGTACAAGAAAAAAAAAGGTCACTCAACAAGTTATAGTTCCTTAATATTCAGATTTATTAACAACTCATGACCACTTTGTTAGGTACACCTGTTCAACTGTTTGTTAACACAAATATCCAATCAGCCAATCACATGGCAACAACTCAGTACATTTAGGCATGTAGATATGGCCAGGACAGTCTGCTGAAGTTCAAACTGAGCATCAGAATGGGGAAGAAAGATGATTAAATTACTTTGAACATGACATGGTTGCTGGTGCCAGAGGGGCTGGACTGGGTATTTCAGAAACTGCAGCTCTACTGGGATGTTCTCACACAAACATACAGAGAATGGTCCAGAAAAATATCCAGTGAGCGGCAGTTCTCTGGGAAAAAATAACTTGTTGATGCCAGAGGTCAGAGGAGAATGGGCAAACTGCTTCAAGTGGATAGGAAGGCAATAGGAAATAACAAGTAAATAACTGTAATTTGGCCACTTAATGAAAAAATAATGGTGTGATTTTTTTTCTGCCTTTTTTTTAAAACTGAAAATTTAAAAATTCATGGACAACAACAATTGTTATATTTTAGTATTAAAAATATCATTTTGATTAAAGAGCCCATGCATACTGGTGGATTAACTATTACAGAAACATAAAAAATTATTTTGGTAATTACCATTATAAACCTCACACTGGGTGTTTGTCTAATAACTTTATTAAGCACTTTATTTATAATAGTTTCATTACTGACATGATAAAAAATGACACAGGCTGTGCGTGTTTTGCATTGTTCTCCCCCACTCCCTAAAAAATGAGATAATGAGAAGTGATGGTTTAATTTCATGGTTGAGTGTGTGTGTGTGTATGTGTGTATATATATATATATATATATATATATATATATATATGTATGACATACACAGATCAAACATAATATAATGACCACGTGCCTAATATTGTGTTGGTCCCCCTTTTGCTACCAAAACAGCCCTGACCCACTGAGTCATGTACTACATTAGACCCCTGAAGGTGTGCTGTGGTATCTGCACCAAGATGTTAGCAACAGATCCTTTAAGTCTTGCAAGTTGTGAGGTGGAGCCTCCTTGGATCAGACTTGTTTGACCAGCATGTCTCACAGATCCTTGATTGAACTGAGATCTGGGCAATTTGGAGGCTAAGCCAACACCTCAAACTTGTTGCTGTGCTTCTCAAATAATTCCTGAACCATTTTTGCCTTGTGGCAGAGTGGATTAGCCTGCTGAAAGAGGCCACAGCCATCAAGGAATACCATTTCCATGAAAGGGTGTACATGATCTGCAACAAAGCTTAGGTAGGTGGTATGTGTCAATGTAACATCCACATGTATGGCAGGACCCAAGGTTTCCCAGCAGAACATTGCCCAAAGCATCACACTGCTTTTGCTGGCTTGCCTTCTTCCTCATGTAAGACACACACACACACACACACACACACACACACCCGGCCATCCACCTGATGTAAAAATAAATAAATGTGATTCATCAGACAAGGCCACTTCCTTCCATTGCTCCATGGTCTAAGTTCGGATGTTCTTGCACCCATTATTGGCACTGTTGGTAGGTCAGCATGGACACCCTGACTGGTCTGTAGCTATGCAGCCCCATACACAACAAACTGCAATGCACTGTGTATTCTGACACCTTTCTATCAGAACCAGAATGAACTTTTTTTTGGCAATTTAAGCTACAGTAGCCCATCTGTTGGATCGGGCCACACGGAACAGCCTTTGCTCCCAAAGTGTATTAGTGAGCCTTGGCTGCCCATGACCCTGTTGCTGGTTCCTTCCTTGGACCGCTTTTGATAGATACTGACCACTGCAGACTGTGAACACCCCACAAGAGCTGCAGTTTTGGAGATGCTCTGACCCACTTTCTAGCATCACAGTTTGGCTCCATCAAACTCGCTCAAAACCTTATGCTTGCCCATTTTTCCTGCTTCTAACACATCGACTTTGAGGACAAAATATTGACTTGCTAAAACATCCCACCCACTAACAGGTGCCACGATGAAGAGATAGTGTTATTCACTTCATCAGTCAGTGGTCACACACAATCATACATGTTGTGTGACACACAATCAGTGTCACACATATGTGTGACACTGATTTTAAAATATAAATCTTGTTCAGTTGAGCAGGTGTCTCAAAATCTGACTGTCATAGCAAAAAACTAGAATATAAATGCAACTCCCCCTCACAACCACTCATTATGGTTGCAATGCTGGAGGTCTATGAGCTGCGGGAAGGCTGCCTCACAACACGTGCAGAAAACTGGAAAAGTAAGAAAATAGGTTCATCCAACTCCAAAAATAACCCGAAGAATATTTAAGATGAGTTTGACAGGCCGTCTGAGGCAAACTCAGCTGAGCAGCATTCTGCAGGATAAATTTGAAGCCTATGAGTTTGTTTTTTTTTCAGGTGTATTTATAAATAATACCTTTTCATGTCTCCCAAGGGGGCTTTCAGTGCTATTGCTGGAGAAGGCTAACAGCAGAATACATTCCACTGGAAAAATACACATAATGTCCTCAAGCTAGGGGTAAAAAAACTGTGCAATCATATCTGAACATCTGTTTAAGAATATACAGCTAAAAATATTCTGACTCTATGCAAATAATAGTAATGCCTGATTTGTACTGTAGCATCCTGGGTCGAACTTTAAATATCACTGCTGAAGGTGCAACTTCTTACAGTCAGAGTTACAGTGACTCACTGGGATAGCTTTGTGTGCGACTGAGAGCTACAGGACAAAGTGCCTGTTTAATTTTCCTGAACAGATTTCATTCTTGGACTCAGAATCAACAAGGACTTCTCAGTGTAACAGCTCATAAACAGCGATTTACTATTTTTCACAGGCTTGCACCACATGGTGTGGATACAAACACACACACAAACATGTATGCACTCACATATACAACTGTAAATATTCAAAGCAGAAAAACAGCAGTGAATGATGAGCACCTTTTTTTCCGTTAGTTTGCTATACAGTTAAGCATCAAAACTTTCTCCTGTGCTGGAAAGATCCACTGTAACCTATGTGTGGGAAGGACACACCAATTAGTGGCACTTTTGCTGACTCCAGCTTGCATGCACCATCAGTCTCTTTGAGTCTTCCTGTGTACACTTATAACCTGCTCAGCTGGGCAGGCTTTCCCCTGCCAGGCCCTCCATCTGCCCTGATTTTTTTAGCTACTGCATGTGCTGTTTACTGCAGCATTACAGTCACACAGATAGAGACTGTAGGTTTGCAAATTTGCAAAGCTCCTTGACAAAATGTTCGGTATTAGGCTCAGTTTTCTCTGCCAGCTTACAGATTATAAGAACGAGGATGGAGCCCTTTGTCTGATGTGACTTGCAAAAACACTTGTGGAACATTTACACATTTGGGATTTCACTAGCACTCTAAACAAAGACATAAAACAGTACTGTTTTTTGACATGTGAGTGAGAGCCTATACAGCGCACGCAGGGGTTAGTCCCCACAGTGCTGCATGATTATGAAACCAGTGTAGTCATGTGATGTCTTCTCTCATCATCATCATGACAAGTTGGAAGTCTGACCTTCTGCCAGCACACAGTTTGCCATGCAGGGATTGAAGATTGCAATACAGCAGCAGTGCACTTGAGGCTACACTAGGGGCGGAGTTTGACCTCTCAAGTCTCAAAACATCACTAATCCGCGTCGGACATTCTGGTACAGGCCATCATCGGCCCCATTTGTACAAAAAAAAAAAAAATGGGACTAATTCCACTGAAATAACACTGTCCTGCGGTGTGTGCGCTACCAAGCAGGGCTCGGGCTGCCGCTTGTGTGCGCGTCGGAGGGGTTGGGAGTGCTGCACGGATAGTGCGTTACATGCGGCTGGACGTATCTGCAGTCATTTTCTGGGCAGTTTTATTTGCAGGATTCACCGACAAGTCGTGGGATTTTTGCGTTGACAGCTTGCCCGCTCTGCAAGAGAGACAAGTATCCGACTCCTCTTTAAGGTGAGAGTAGAAGAGCGCTTGTTTTCCCAGTGCATGGATGCAAGTTGCGGCATATTCATGATACAGTGGCAGACCGAGAGCTGTTCCCAGATACAGTAAAATCTACAGCATGTGGCTGTGTAACGTTGGCAGCGTGTCTCCTACTATGTGAACGTCGATGGATTTTTTGTTGTTGTTGTTGTTGTTGGGTGTAGGGTGGGGAGGTTGTTACCGCAGGAAAGCACAGGACCAAGGATCAGGTCGACAAATTCCGTTCAATAAAGGAGGATGCATGCCCTCTTCATGAACCCGACAGCAAAGATGGGCGCTTATGTAGACGTATAGGCCTATACAGGCATCACATGGTGTCAGAGGGGGTTGGTACAAACACATGTGGCCACTGAAGCTTTATATCTGCATGCAAACGTTAGAATATGTATGACACCCGTGATTTTGTAACCTAAAATTGACTTCAGGATGAAATGAATGGACCGGAATCAATATTGTTTAAGCAGGTATTACATGTAATGTATGTCACTTTCAAAATTAGCATATCAATAGTACTGTTTAAAATAACTTCTTCTCCCATGTATGGACATATACATCCCGTGCCCATGTCGTGTTTCACTTATGTGTTTTTGATGTTTTTGGTGATGACTTAAATTAAATTAAATGCTATGTC
The DNA here is from genome assembly GCA_024447675.2 of Pterophyllum scalare. Taxonomy (NCBI): domain Eukaryota; kingdom Metazoa; phylum Chordata; class Actinopteri; order Cichliformes; family Cichlidae; genus Pterophyllum; species Pterophyllum scalare. Next base: position 8,388 of record JAMQGT020003829.1, read on the forward strand.
AAGTATACAGCCAGGGTTTATGTTAATTATTACCTCCCTTATGTGGCTATTCGTTGTAATTTTTTAAATACCGTATTCATAAGAAATTAAACTATTCCAAAGACAAGCAATGGATCACTTGAAAAGAGGGGAATAAGATTACATAAGAAACATACAAAAAGGTGTATCTGGGTTTTTTTTAATTTTTTTTTATTATATCTGTGTTCTATTTGGTGTTTACATTTAAGAATAGTGATGGTTTCTGAGAATTGATGCATAATTGCATAATAAATAGGCAAATGTTTGAAAAATATTTCTGTCTGTTAAAAATATTGCTGCATCTTTACACCTTTCTTTGCCTTCCCCGGATTTTGTCCAGTTGCCATTCAATGTCGAGCAGCACATGGCTGAGGCTGCCTTGTGGCTGATGCTGACAATGCTTTCAACAATCCGCTCCGGAGGTGCGTGGGGATGAAATGGATGGAGCCCATGGCCAGACCAACACACCATCTCCCACGTTCCAACATGTCCAACTGCAGCAAGTCTCCCACCAACTCTGGAGAAGGTAGATCACAAGACCATCTGCCGCCTGACCAAATCAGTCCTTTGGAGTAGTGATGTAATGAACACTGTCCAAGAGTCAATTTTGATGCAGGGGCTCCATTATGGTGTGCAATGAATATTGTTACTATTGGTGTACTAGACGTTAAATGCAGCTGCACTTAAATTTACAGGAATCAGGGTGGTGATGTGTTTGAGTTGGTGCCAATAAGTTTTTCATGGTGGATTTTTTTGTTTATAACACTATTATGCTGGGAATATTTTGTTAACTAATGATTACGTATTAAATTATTATAGCTTAGAGTAACAAGACAGAAACAGTGGGATAAAAAAAAAAGTTGTGCTTTTTCCTTCAGCTGCAAGCAATAACTCCATGGCATGGGTGAAGATGTTCAAAAAACCTGGAGGAGGCCTGAAGAAATCCTACCAGCCTGGGAGTATGCTGTCCCTTGCACTCACCAAAGGCCTGCTGAATGAGCCCGGGCAGAACAGCTGCTTCCTAAACAGCGCTGTTCAGGTGCACACCTCTTTTTAATCAAGTTTGAATTTCTGCATAATTCGAAAGCTTCTGAAAGCCTTTCAGTTCATACCCATATTTTAACAGGTGTATGGTTGTTGTTCCTTCACAGGTGCTTTGGCAGCTGGACATTTTCAGGAGAAGTCTGAGGCAGCTCTCAGGTCACTTTTGTCTCGGTGATGCCTGCATTTTCTGTGCTTTAAAGGTAGATTTAGTGCTAATTCGTTAAGTCATTATTTAGTTTAAATTAGTTCTCTCAAGGATATGAAATTCCTCTCTGATCATGCATGTATTGTAACATTGGTGTCACAAACAAACTAATGATGAATTATGTAACTAATGATGTTTTTTCTTTTTCAGAGTATATTCAGCCAGTTTCAGCAGAGCAGAGAGCGGGTGCTCCCCTCTGACAGCTTGCGTAATGCCCTTGCTGCAACTTTTAAGGATGAGCAACGCTTCCAGCTTGGCCTGATGGATGATGCTGCTGAGTGCTTTGTATGTTGACACTGTGCCTTTTGCTTTTCAATCAAAAGTAATAGTCAATGGACCTTTCCAGAGTAACTGAACATTAAATAATGTTACTGTGTGACTGTATTTTTTTTAGCCCTTTTAAAACTTTTGTTGGGGACTTTTTATTATTATTATAATATCACTGAACTCATTCAAAAATCTATTTAATTTATAAGAGTTTATTTTATCATCTGTTTGCAAATTTTCATGCTTTATGATTTTTAGTTTATGTGCACATGTTAGTACAGTACATGCCAGTGTGATCACCATAGTTAAGTGTAAGTACCACATATATGCTTAAGTTAGTTGTTACTGATTGGTTCGTACTTATCGCTTCAGCTTTTGTGTTGCGTTCTTTGTAATGATTGTTGCTGCTGCATCTACTCTCGTACATAACAGGAGAACATCTTGGAGCGAATTCATCTACACATAGTTTCAGACACAGTGACTGATTCTTGCTCATCCAAATCCTGCATCACCCATCAAAAGTTTGCAATGATGCTTTATGAGCAGGTAAGTAATCTTGTCCAAACCGCCACAATATTATTGTCATGTGCAACAGAAGGGCATCATTTTAAATGAGACAATTTTAAATTATTCAAATAAAAATAATAATATAGAGTCGTGCATCTGTTATAACTAGATGCAGGGCTGGTTTCTTGCTAGAAATATGCATCTAACTTGCTAGACTGTAAATTTGAAACAGTAAAATAATGCATACCTTTTGTTTTGCAGTTTGTGTGTCGCTGTTGCGGTGCATCTTCAGACCCACACCCATTCACAGAATTAGTGCATTATGTCTCCACTACTGCTTTATGGTAAGTACTCGAGTTCACTGCCATGGCAAAAAATCCGGCGAAAGCACAAATCCTGATTTAAATGTCAGAAAACCAAACAAGAAATTTAGAAATCAATCAAAACTGAGGCCAAACCTGACTAACCCTAATTTTGAGTTATTATGATTTAAAATAATTTTGCTGTCAAAGTCAAAATTTGGGGTTATTATCGCAAAATTTTGACTTTGACTGTGACAGCAATTTTTTTTTCAGTGGCAGAAACAAGCTTCCATAGATTTTGCACTTCATTTTAATGCTCTGTGAAAATTAATAGTGCCTTTGCATTAATTTATTTCAAAGCTACTATTTTTATTAAATTGTAAAATTATATTATAAAATTATAAATGTCTTTGTGCCTTCAAATTAATTGAGCAAAACATCATGGATATTAGGAATGCAGCAATAAAGGTTGAACATCAGTATCAGCTGATATCGGCTTTGTTGACTCGTGTCACCACAGTTTTAAAAGACAGTGTGATGAAAGCTGAATGACCTTAAAATGGTCTTTTGTTAAGAAAATTAACTTGCTTCTCTGGCACAAATGGGGGAATAAATGCATAAAAATTTATATATATATCTACATTCAGCTTGTTACCTGCTAGTTAAATCTTTGAAATCAAAAATAATTGCATAGTCACAGATTCTGACATTTTTAAATGATGGAGGAGGGGTATAATCGTTTTTTTTTTGTTGTTGTTTTTTTTGTATCTCCACATGTGTCTGGAGGGGATTTTTAGCTGCAGCTGTAGTTTGATTTATTATCACATTTTATCGAGAGGTACATCCTGGGCTCTGCACACCCTGTTTAAAGACACAGGGGGAGATTGTTAATATTAATAATAATAATGATAATGATAATAAAATACACAACCTGAAAAATAATAATAAATAATACTAACATATTAATAATAAATAACATAAACTGAAGATTAGTATCTGCTTAAATACAGAATTTGTGACAGATTAATTGTTTTGGTTTACATTAAAAACTGGTCAAGGGATAAACATGTCATATTAGTTGCTGGATCACACTTTCTGTTATTTAATATTATAAATCAAAAGGATGCAAAATATATTCCAGCATTAGTTGATGCGCTCTCTGTTTTTGTACCCAGCCAACAGGTTGATCGCATGTTGGGGAAGAGCGAGCGGCTAAGGTCAGACATGTTTGGAGAATTGCTGCAGGCAGCAAACAACACAGGTGACCTCCGAAGCTGCCCGGTACGTTCCAGATTTAATAATAATAATAGTAAAAATAATGCCTTAGACTTATATAGCGCTTTTCACAGTGCTCAAAGCACTTTACAATTCTGTGCACCATTCATTCACACCTCAATTGTACTTGGTGGTGGTAAGCTACTAATGTAGCCACAGCTGCCCTGGGGCAGTCTGACAGAAGCGTGGCTGCCAATTCGCGCCTACGGCCCTGCCGACCACCACCAACCACACAACCACATTCACACTTTGGCAATTTGGGTTAAGTCTTGCCCAGGGACACAATAACATCACATGCTCAGATGGGGGACTCAAACCCACGACCCTCTGGTTGTGAGGTGAGCACCTACCCACTGCACCACTGCCACTCTGGAGATTTGCTGTCTTTTTCCTTTTATTGTGATAGTGTTTCTTTCAGATTGGTGGCTCGCTATCTTTTCCCCATTCTGCCATTTAGTCAGAACAACCTTCAATCTTTAGCAAATGCTGATTTGTTCAAGGCAGCTATAAATGAATAATTTAGGCATTCAGTTAAACAGTTAGTATGATACTTTAAAATGGACACAAAAATCACTCTTGCAACTGTGCAGAGTACACTCTGTGCTTTCTGTTGTGACACTGCACTTGAAGCGACCGGAAGGAGACGATGCCAGACTAGTGTTAGGATATAAATAGCGGTAAGGGCTTATCCACTGTATTTCTCTCATCTGTATATGCTGCCGCTGTCTTCCTTTTCAGTGTGCATCAGTTTGGAAAAGCTGGACTCTCTGTTCCCTTGAACCCATTCTCCTCCCATGCTCTCTGGCTGCTTTATGCCTTTGCAATATTCTAATGATGATATTTAAGTCACTTTAATTTTGTTTTGCTTTATTTCACCTTTTTGTTTATATCTCAGAGAGAGAGAGAGAGAGAGAGAATGAGAGAAAGCCACAAGCTGCTACTTTGATATTTAGGGAAATTTGCCTAAAACAACTTAAAAGTAAAGTTCAAGTTTGCTTTTCTCTCTGTGTTTCCAGCAGTGAGATTTTTTCCAGTGAGTGTTATGTAAGTGGAGCGGTTAGCCTCAGCCAAATTGTTAAACAAATCAGACCTTTCAGCTGCTTTGTTTGTGTATTATTTACACACTGTTGTTTAATTTTTTTTTTTAATCGTGTGTCTTGTTCATTAGTTCTTCTCGTGTTGATTTAATGCCTGTTTTACTTTGAGTGAAGAACTTTGCCATTGCCATTAACCCATACCAGTTTCTGTATCTTTGTTTTTAGCACTTTGCAATTGTCTTCGTAACATATTTTGTCTTTGTAAAATATTAATATTTTTTCATCTTGCTAATAAACTCATTACAAAACATCCAACAGAGAAAAGCCAACATGTTTGCCTAAGCTCGCAGCCCATCAGAAGGTCAAATTTCCTACTGCTGCACATCTTAAATACAAACTTACTTTTTTCAAAGCAGATTTTGAACCGTTGTAACAGTGTCCATCATTTTGTGTCCCAAAATTACAAAGGGCAGTTGTTTTTATCCTTAAAACACATTATTTACAGTTTTCGGATTTAAAGTTCTTATTTGCAAATAGATATCGTAATGTTTTCTTCTTATTTTGAAGAGCAACTGTGGTCAGAGCATCAAGATCCGTCGCGTCCTCATGAACTGTCCAGAGATTGTGACTATTGGATTTGTATGGGACGCTGAGCAGTCTGATCTTACCGATGACATCATTAGGTCACTTAGTCCACGTCTGAACATGTGTGGGGTAAGAGCTAAAAAGGCTGAATGGAGTTACCAGTAACTAGATACCCAATGGGAATGCGTCCGATTATTACAGAAAAAAAAGACACATTACACATTGTCAGATGTGTTAAAACACCTTTTATAAATGCACATATCCAAAACCTTTTGCCAAATTTCAACAATTGTATCACTTAATATCATATGAATGAAGGTCAGTATGTTGTAATCTTTAAACTGGCCATAGAAGTCACACAAATAAATGATATTTCCATAGGATTTAGAATCTGGCAGAAAATCATATGTGGTGATCAAACTTCAGTTTGCTCTCTTTCAGCTTTTCAACCGAGTCACTGATGAAAATGCTAAACGGAGTGAGCTACATCTGGTCGGGATGATCTGTTTTGCGAGCAAGCATTACTCAGCTTTTGCCTATCACACCAAATCTTCAAAATGGATGTTTTTTGATGATGCTACTGTGAAAGAGGTTAGGATGTCTGCTATTAATACACTTTTTCCAAAAGTCTATTACCTGTTACTGTATTTCATGCCCTTACTGAATTATTATTTTTTTTCCAGATTGGGTCCAAATGGAAAGATGTTGCTTCTAAATGCATTAGAGGACATTTCCAACCGCTCCTTTTATTTTACACCAATCCTGAGGGAAGTCCTGTATCCAATGAAGATGCACCAAGGCAGACGACAATGTGTCCCCGCTACAAAGCCCAAGTAAACGGTGACATGAACGGTAAGACAATCTTCTAGTTACTATCACTAGAGACATAGGCCTTACAAACTCTTACTACTACAGTAACAAATATGCTCATAAACATATATTACTGTCTAAAAAAAAAGCAAACCTCAATTATCCTATCCATAATAATTTGAGAATGCAAGTAATGTATCGCTTGCACTGTCAAAAATAATACTGTCATTAAGCCCATGAGAATGAAAGAATGACCTAACCTGAATCAGATTAGGGATAATTAATGCAACATAGGAGTGAATTATTATGTTTATGCTATAGTTACATTCTGCATTATTTCCAACATGAAGAAATCTTTCTTCTTCAGGTGCAAATTTGCAACATAAAACCTTCCACTAGCCAAAAAAATGGACACACATGAAGTTTATTTGCAAACTAGATTAGAATATCCTCCTACCATAAGTGAAATAAATCAAATATGTCTACATTCACTCGGTCATGTTTTTTAGGTACACCTGTTCAACAACTCGTTAATGAAAATATCAACGTAGCCAATCGCATGGCAGCAACTGTGTATTTAGGCATGTACACATGATTAAGACTACCTGATGAAAATCAAACCAAGCATCAGAATGGTGAAGAAAAGATGATTTAATTGACCGTGACATGGTTGCAGAAACAGGATTATCCCACACAACCATCTCTAGGATTTACAGTGAATGGTCCACAAAAGAGAAAATCTCCAGTAATCAGCAGTCCTCTGGGAGAAAATGCCTTGTTGATATCAGAGGTCAGAGGAGAATGGCCAAACAGCTTCAAGGTGACAGGATAGGAAGGCAAGAGTAACTCAAATAACCACAAGCTACAACCAAGGTATGCAGAAGAGCATCTCTGAACACACAACAGCTAGAGCAGAAGAAGACCACAACAGCCACTCCTGCCATTTATGAACAGGAAATCAAGGCATCAATTTGCATCAAAATTGGACAATACAAAATTGGAAAAACATTGCTTTATATGAAGAGTCTTGATTTCTGCTGCAATATCCAGATGGTAGGGTCAGAACTTGGTGTATGGAAAGGTATGGATCCATGCCGCCTTCTATCAAATGTTAAGGCTGCTGGTGGTGGTGTAATGGTTTAGGGGGTATTTTCTAGGCACACTTTTAGACCCCTTTGTAATAACTGAACATTGTTTAAACACCACGGCCGAATTGAGTATTGTTGCTGACCATGTCCATTCCTTTTATGACCACACCATACACATCTTCTGATGGCTGCTTCCAGCACGCTCCATGTCACAAAGCTCAAATCATCTCAAACTAGTTTCTTGAACATGTCAGTGAGTTCACTGCACTCAAATGGCCTACACAGCCACCACATCGCAATCCAGTACAGCACCTCTGGGATGTGGCGGGAATGGAAGATTCCCACCATGGATGTGCAGTAAGTGTGATAAATAACCATAAAACCTTTGTGAGCTTGAAGTGCACATACAGACTTTCCAGAAACAAAAAGTGGTTTCACTGAACCACTGATGATAGTGTGAAAAGAATGAGGTAATATTAGGCAGCTAATATCCAAGTGAGTCTTAACTGTTTTTTCACTCAATAAAATGGGATATGGGAAATTTTACACATGTGCACACACATTCACAAACTCAGAGGTGAGCACAGAGTGCAATTAATTCCCACGCACATTGAAGAGGAAAACTATTTGTGGCTCTCCATTGAGTCTGGATTGCATAAAGGCGCCTCCGTGTCAACTCAGTCATATAAATCTGATAAATGCCTAATAGATGCTGTATAGTGGGGTGCACAGCCAACAGGACCGGGAACCCACAGCTAAGTTTTTGTATGTTTATTTGTATAAAAAAGAGAAAGAAGCATACAGACAGATTCAGCCAAAAGAATAGAAAAACTGTGGGATCCTGACACTTTTTGCGCCCCGTGTCTGTTTTAGCAGCAAGCATTTTATCAGTGATATTCAAATGTCAGTGTGAGGCTGAAGCATTTTAAATGTATGCAACTTGCATCATAGCTGAATCTGGATAACTGAGAAAGCTGTTATTACATTTAAAAATGCCTTGACTTACTACAGTAGCTTGCAAACACACAGCTCACATTAGCTTTCTAGAGGCTACCTGGACACACAGTAGGGAGTTAAAATAATCCTCTGACATCGTGATTTGTAATATTTTTAGCCAGCTAAAGGAATTTTATTTGCATCCCAGCCCTTAGTTGCATAACATTGGGTTAAATGTAATTTTCAGAGTAGGATGCACTGTGCTCTCTCTCTGTTCCTTAGATTTAAAAAATGCATTGTGCTTTCTTTTTCTTTACTGTATGATTTATCTAAGCAAACACTTATTACACTTATGCAGTGACTTTTGTGTAACAGTAGTGGTTAGTTAGTTAGACTGCAATCATAGAGATTATCCTTGGCATGTCTGGAAACTTAAGGTGAAATAGAGCTGCCACATAAGAGACCATGATAGGGATCAGAATGCTGATCCATTTCAGTTTGTCTGATAATATCCTTTCCAAAGATCCTGGTCTGTTTCAGCATTTGAACACTTATAGTGAAAGTATCATCAGGTGACATTTAACATTAAGCCGTTTCAGTATCTATGACAGTAGTGATTTCAGTTGATCACAAATTACAGTTATGGTTTGCATTGGGATGGTGCTGTTAAACCCCAGGCAGAAAGATTGTCCTGGTCCGTGTGCTGGCTTGAACTTGACATGAGGATGCATTATAAATTCACTTCAGGACGTGAGATAAAATCTGCTTTAATTAAATACCAGTTGAGCTGCATATACTTTATCCAGATCTGATATAACAGTAGAAGTCCTTCAATGCCAGCATTAGGGTACATGAACAGTATATGACAGCTTACTCACTGCTGTTACTCACTGCTGTTGTAACATCCAGCCTTGCATGCACACGACATCTACAGATCTTCTCATGTTTGAGATAGGCCTTAGAGTATTTCTCTCACCACATTCAAAATAATTGGAGTTTTATTGAGTTTTAACCCTTTTGTAGCTCTTAACAGAAAATAAAAATGAAGCCTCTGCTTGAAGTGCAGCACATATACAAATAGCAAAACAATGCTGCGAAAGGAGATGTAGCTAAGAGAAGAATTGAGTGACAAAAGTAAAAGGCAGTGGAGGCTGTTAGGTGATCATGCTCATTAATAGCCAGATGTTCACAGTTCACATCAGTACTGCTTCTCACTGTCAGCTGCTTGCTACAAAGGCAAAGAAACACCACAGGGTGGGCAGACGTGGCAGCAGTTGTGTGTTTTACCAAAGTTAATGATGCAGCATCTGCTCTTTGTTTTGTCTCTTTCCCCACTGGCAAGAAGCAAGGGCAGAATGGTGCAGCTACTGTGTACTTTATATGTGCAGTGATTTTATAATGAAAGTGGCCCCTCTCACGTTTTTCTTATGCAATGCCATCTACGTGATTCGTGATGAATTCTCATTATTATATGGCATGAGAAAAATGCAAAAAGAGTCATTTCCACAAGTAAATCATACCCCATAGATGAATTTAGCCTTTAATTGTGCAAACGGACTAACATTGCATCACTGTTGTATCGTCATGAAAATCAGGGTTAAGATAAGACACAAGGTGGCCAGTTTTTCTCCAACCAGGCCGGGTGTACAGTTGCTGTTGGATAATTGTTTAAATAGGATTTCAGTGTCATGGATAATTGATCCAAAGAGATGGAACACACTGGTTTGTCCTCAAAAGCTCATCAGCTGCTCTCCAAGCTGTAGTAACACTGTGAAAACATGATGTACAACATTTGTACATCACTGCTGAAGTTCCTCCAAATTAAATCCGAGCCTGTAGCAACGAAATCTCGTTCTAATGCACACTGTATGGTGCAATTTTTGAATGACAATAAAGTTTGTCTATGTCTAAAAGTGCAACACAAACTGGAAACTACCACTCAACTAGTAGATTTTGAGTGCTTGTAGGCAAGTCAGTGTTTTCCATGCAAACTACAGGCTATCACAGCAGTTTGCTAGTAACCAAAGCAATGACAAACAGCTTTGTGGTGCAGCACCCTCTTTGTGACTGATTTCACCTAGTAACAGTCGGCAATCTCCAGGAACTACTTGCTAACCAGTGGGGGAATGTACATTTTTCCCTTGCGGTCAGTGGTTGTATCATGTCTAATGTGCCCACGATGTCACACGAGAAACATCTATAGTCAGTGTCCAGTGGCCACATCCCTAACATCCTGCTAGAAATAAAAAGAGTCCCTTACTAGAAGTGCAAGCACACATTTGAAGAGGGTAATCTTATTTTCTATTTGCCAAAGTGTTGACGATACTGCAAAGTTGTGGTTATATTGTACATAATGTCAGAAGCATAATCCTATGTTTTGTGTAGACTGTGGCCTTGAGTTCAGATATAAAAATCTTTGAAGCTCTTTTGTTTTTCATTTTACTTATTATTTTTCTTTTCTTTTTTCTTTTCTTTTTGGGCCATGACAGCTAGCCCTGCTAGCCTAAGCTAACGTATCTGTTTAAACTTACTTTTGTAAAATCGTCACTGACATTCACACACCATACACCTGCTTGTTGGAGATAAAGGTAGTTTTTGGCCCAGAGCAGTTATTTATTTACTAGCCATCTATGCCTCAAAAACAGTTGTTTAAGAACTAGAAATATTCTGTAAATTGTTAGTAAAAACAATATAATTTCTGTATCGTGGAGCAGCTACTGATCTGTCATTTGATTAATTTATTTTCCACAACAGTGAAACTTCCCCTTGGCAGTCCTAACAAATTTCAGGAACCTTTCATGGAGAATTTGCAGAGGCCAGGTGAAACATCAAAAAAGGACAGAGGGCATCGAAGAACTGAACTGTCACAACACAAAGGTAGAGCACGGCATGCAGTTAATGCTGTAGTTATGAGGGCAACATTATAAATACGCAAAAACAAAGACAAATTTACAGCGTGCATAGGTTCGTGAGAACATGTTTGATTATTTATTCTGAAAATAATCTGTGTCCACTGTTCTTAGATATGGTGCATGCAAGATCTTCATCTCCACCAGAGAATGGGCCGGGGCCTCCTGTGGAAAAATTAAAAAGCTACCCACGTACTGAGAAGCCATCTAACCATTCTAGCAGAGGATCTCAGGAGCCACATGGACAGTCCTTTGGTGCACAGAGTGGTGGGCATAACTGGAAAACTAACAGTTCCCCAGGTCACAATGATCAGGATGGCACCCACGAACAATGGGAAAAAGGTGGGAGTGGTGGAAGTCGCAATAAGTCTAAGTCTACTTGGAGACCTATTCGGGAGGTGTTAAATGTGGACACTGTATTGAATGAACTAGAGCAGCGACGTCAGCAGCAGCATGACAGCCCACGGTGCAGTAAGCCTCAATCACAGGAAAGGGTGCACACAGAACAAAGCCGAGATCGTGAGCGGGAATACGTTCGAACTAGAGAAGATCGGAAACAGAAATGTTTAATGACAATTTATGAGGACGAGCAGCGGCTTGAGACTGAGAGCCACAGCTCCGTAGAGTCAGAGAGCAGGGCAAACTATCAGCGGGGCAGCAAACTAAAGGGTGGCCCCAAGACTCTGCTGCGTAGTGATACCTGGACCATTCAAAGGACGGAGTCCGGCTATGAGAGCAGTGATAGACTTAGCAGTGGCTCCACCAATCCTGATTCTCCTGGGGTCGATGGCTTTGCTGTTAAAGACCAGAGATCAACACCGGAAGTACTGCTGCAAAGGTAAGAATAAAGTGGTGACTATAACAAATGGATAATGTCATTTTGGTTTTACCTGCAGCGAGTTGCCTTGGAGCTCTGCAGATAAATAGTAATTTATTCATGATGCGCCATCCAAAGAGCTCTAGAATCAGAGAAATACTTAAGTGCAAATGTTACTGTGAATTTGCCCACTCTAAAACAGTATATG